>BQNB010035764.1:26674-50625 GCA_026074375.1 Tanacetum coccineum | reverse complement strand
TAATACTGCTGGCTAAAACTCTTCAAGAGCAGCAGTATCAGTTAATACTGCCAGACCAAATAATATTGCCTACCCAAGACCAATAGTGAATAGTGCAAGGACAGCATCAAATGTATTTAATAGAGCACATTCACATGTTATAAGGCCCTTTAACAAGTTTACAACAAATAAGAACAGTAATTTCAATGAAAAAGTTAATACTGTTAGAGAAAATGTTACTACTGTTGGGACAAAAGCAGTAGTAAGTGATAATAAGGGAAATGAGGCTAATGTTGTTAAGGCCTCAGCATGTTGGGTTTGGAGACCAAAACACAATGTTTTAGACCATGTCTCTAGAAACAATGATGCATCAATGTCCTTTAAAAGATTTGACTATGTTGATGTACAAGGCAGATCCAAGTCTGTAATGGCTTGGGTCCCCAAGAGAGCCTGATTTTCTTAATTTTTGTGTAGGGGAATCTACAACTAGAGTTTGAGTTGTAATGAAAGGATTATTGCAGTGGAATGCTTTAGGCACATACTGGAAACATTCCCTACTTTTTGATTATAAGAAATTGATGGTGGAATATTTGCCTTTGGAGGAGATCCAAAAGGTGGTAAAATCACTGGGAAAGTAGAATCAGGACTGGAAAATTAATTTTGAAGATGATACTTTGTTAATTAGCTGAAGTTTAAATAATTTAGTTCTCCCAAATGGTGACAAAGAAAACATTGTCCTTTTTTTTTTACTGACTACTGAAGTGTTGTTGTCTTCTGACTAAAGCTACTGATGAAAGTCAATCCCTTTATTAGAGTTCCTAAAAGGATAACAGATACATGTTGATTAAGGAATGTTGTTCCTCAAGGAGTCTAACGTGTCTCTTTCAAAAGCTATACATTAGATGAATCTAATCTTTGCATAAGATGCATTGACATGTAAATTTCATAATTATGGAACAACTGTAAGGTAAAATCTTGCAAGAGGTTTACCTTCAAAGATTTTTGAAAATGATCATACATGTGTTGCTTGCAAAAGGAAGCAACATAAAGCCTCTTGTAAGACCAAAATTTTGAGCTCAATCAGCCAACCTTTATAAATGTTGCACATGATTATTGGTCCAACTTTTGTAAAGAGTATAATGAAAAAGATGTACTGCCTAGTTGTCACAGATGACTTTAGTAGATTTAGTTGGGTTTTCTTTTTTTTAGCAACTAAGGATGAGACCTAGTGAATCCTTAAGGCTTTTTATAACAGTGAATATAAAATCAAATAAATCATAGTCAAAATAATCATATGTGACAACGGAACTGAATTTATGAATAAGGAAATGAATCAATTTTGTGAGATGAAAGGGATTAAGAGAGAATTTAGTGTTGCTAGGACTCCACAACAAAATAGAGTAAGCTAGAAAAGAAAAAAACGGGGAGAACATCGAATAGAGGGTGCTAGACTATGCTACTGATTCAAAGTTACCTACTGCCTTTTGGGCGTGAAGTAGTTAATACTGGCTTGGTTATGTAACATAATAGGGTAAATTAATAATTAACCTCACAACAAGACCCCTTATCAACATTTTATGATAAGAACACCAAAGTTAAGTTTTATGAGACCATTTGGGTGTCCTGATTACAATGTCTCATACCTTAGATCACCTAGGTAAGTTAAATGAAAGGCTGATGAATTCTATGTTTGGATACTACTGTATTAGCAAGGCATTTAGATTATTTAACAGTAGAACAGATAGATAGAGAGAACTTGCACATTTACTTTTCTTGAAAATAAACTTAATTTCAGGCAGTGACAGAATGGCTTTCTGATATTGATATTTTAACAAATCTATGAATTATAAGCCATTGGCTACAGAATGCAATCTAATTTAGGTTTATACAAAAGATGTGATAATGCAAGTAAAGCTAGAGTGGAGACAGTACCTGGCAAGGATTACATACTGCTACCATTTTTTACTCAAGATCTACTATTCTCCTCTAGTACAAAGGATTCTCCTGATGCTGGATTCAACCAGCATGGAGGAAGAAAAAGGATGCTGAAGCTCACAGAATAAGATTGTTAGGTCTAAATATAGAGAGCCCAAGATTAATCAAGAGTATGATGAAAATGTTAAAAGTACAACAATATTAAATACTGTTTATTTTTAACTGTTAATACTCTAAGCTTAGAAAGATTATTGGTTGTTGATGAATATAGTCTATGGATGGTAGATGATCGCAACTAATGCATATTGGAAGATTTTGACTATTAAATGGAGTTATGAAGGTGTTAGTGAGAGGCAAACATGAACAATATTAGATACATTCATGCCTTCAGTCCTATCCAACTACTCAATCACAGAAGGACCATCCAGTTAAACAAATCCATTAGAGGATATACATTTTTAGCACCTCACAACAAGAAGGATAACAAGAATGTTGGACTGAACATGGTATTTTAGTTGAGGTGCAACAAAGGATATTAACCATAAAGATATTTAAAATTGTCTTTGCTTGTTTTCTATCACAATAGCAAAACCCAGAAGAGTAATCCAAGCTTTGACAAAATCCAAGCTGGATAAAGCAATACAGGATAGCTTTCTACAGTTCAAAATTTGCAGCAAGTTTGGACATTGTGATGTACCATATGCCAGAGGGCTACTTGGAACAAAATGAATCTACAGAAACAAGAAAGATGAAGAGGTAATATGATTAAAACAAGGGCAATGTTTGTTGCAGCAAGGTTACCTCAAGAAAGAGGGAATAATTATGATGTAGGATTTTTCTCCACTTGCTAGGATTGAATCAATTAGGGTTGTTCTTGATCCTATTGCCCTCATTCAAAGACTTTTTGTGTCCTAGATGGATGTGAAGAGTTTTTGGGGGGGGGGGGGGCTAGCTTTCTGTATGGAAACTGAAGAAGAGTTTATTTCTGTCCTACCTTCAGGGTTTGAGATCCAGAGTTCCCCTGACATATTTTTAAAGGTAAAAAGGTATATATGGGTCCCACATCAAGCTCCTAGAGCTGGGAATAGACTTTATCTACCTATTATTGGAGAATGGATTTCAAGAGGTCGATAGATAAAGACTTTGTTCATGTAAAAGAGTCAAAAGTGTTATTCTAATAGTTCAAGTAATATGTTTGATGATATCCATTTTTTGGATCTACTAAAAAGAAGTTATGCACTGAGTTTGAGAAATTGATGCACAAGAAGTTCCAGACGAGTTCTCTGGGTGAGCTCACTTTCTTCTTAGGACAACAAGTGACTCAGAAAGATGATGGGATTTTCATCAGTCAAGACAAGTATGTGGATGAAATTTTGAAGAAGTTTGGTTTTTCAACTATGAAGACAACAAGTACTGAAGGATGAAAATGCTGAAGATGTTGATGTTCACTTATATAGATCAATGATTGGCTCATTGATGTATTTAACATCTTTAAGGCCCGATATTATGTTTGTTGTATGTGCATGTGCAAGATTCCAAGTCACACCTAAAGTTTCACATCTTCATGATGTGAAATGAATCTTTAGATACCTAAAAGGTCAAACTAAATTAGGCCTTTGGTATCTTAAGGACTCACCATTTATCTTGGAAGCTTATACCGATAGTGGCTATGCTGGTGCAAGTTTAGATAGGAAATCCACAATAGGAGGTTGTCAATTTCTTAGAAGAAGGCTGATTTCATGGCAATGCAAGAAGCAAACCGTGGTTGCAAATTCTACAACTGAAGCAGAATATGTAGCTGCATCAAACTGTTGTGGACAGGTGTTATGGATCCAAAATCAATTGCTTGATTATGGATACAACTTTATGAACACCAAGATTTTCATTGATAATGAGAGTACCATCTGCATAGTTAAGAATCCAGTGTTTCACTCAAAGACTAAGCTCAATTGAAAATAACTTCACTTTATCATAAGATTCGTAATGAAAAGAAGCTATTTAGATGATCAATGATTCATACATATCAGTAAGTTGCTGATTTGCTCACAAAAGATTTGATGTTAGCAATTCAATATCGATTGCAAGTAATTTAAGAATGCTAACCTCTAAAGTATTGATTGAGGGTAGGATAATTGTGTTTAATTTGCTGCGGATTTTGCATAAATAATTCTTGATAATGGAATTGGAACAGCAACTAATGTGGAATTCAAGTAAGTGATGATGCCTACTTACTACTATAAGTATATATTAGTTATGGTATATAATTAATACTGTACGCATTGAAGAGAAAGCAAAAATTCAGAATACAGAGAAAAAGTAAGTTAAAAGAAATAGAAAAATCAACAAAACAAACAGAAGAATTGTAACAAAAAGAAATGAAGATTTAGTGAGTTCAAAATACAAAGAGAGATTTGTGAAACAAAAACAGACAGACAGATTCAGTAAGAAAAAGAATTAAAAGATAAAGTGAGAATAAAAACAGAAAGAGAGCTTGTGAGAATCAAAATTAATGATGGAAATGCTTTTTGGAACAAAATTGAGGTTAAAACTGGTAACTCAAAAGTTAATGCTGTGATCATACTTAGTACTAAAACTCTTCTGGTGCAAACTTAGTACTAGCTGGCGAAAGTTATTACATAACTCTCTCTTCTAAGGCAAAAGTTAGTGCTGCCAGGCTACTTACTACTGCTAGGTTACCGTTGGAGTTACAACTACTAAGGGTATTCTTTGACTATAAAATGAAAACTTCGTGTATAGGTTTTCCTATAACACCTAATTATAGCGCGGGAGTGGACAGTGTACGGGTGACGCATATATTCGGTTATTAAGTACCATCTGAATACTCGCAGCATTCGGAGGCGCGGAAACGGCGAGCGCTGCGAGCAGGAGTGTGATGGTAGCCAGAGCGGCAACGCGGAGCATAATCTCAGAGTATTTATCATCAATAGGCCAATCTCTGTGAGTGAGCAATTACACATTGATTAAGCTTCACTAGAGCTCATCAAAATCATTCCAATTCATCCGATTTAGCTATTACTTGGAAAAATCCACATGGAGAATGTAAAGTGGATGAATAGTGGACTTTCTGACTGCTAACCTATCAGATAGCCTTAAACTTTAAGGTCCAACTATCTATGTGTCTTATATGACAATTTTGGTCTACTGCAAAGATCAAAACAGTTAATAATAAAACACAAATACATGCCAAAGTTATTGGCAAGATTGTAGTAATAGCAGACTCATCTGTGAGGAGAGATCTTCACTTTGATGATGAGGATGGTATTACTTATCTAACAAACATTGAGATTTTTGAAAACCTTCAATTGATGGGATATGAAAAACTTTCTGATAAACTTACTTTTCAAAAATCTTTCTTTTCCCCTCAATGGAAGTATCTCATTCATACCATCTTACAATGTTTAAGTTCTAAATCAACTGTTTGAATGAATTTGGTACTAATATAGCATCAGTAGTTATATGTTTGGCTAAGAATCAAAAATTTAATTTTTCTAAATTGATTTTTGATGGTATGTAACTTAAATCAAGGAAATAATCAAAACCAAGTGTTTAATCAAAATCAAGGACGAGGGAATAATTTCAATCAAGATCCAACTTATCAAACCCCGACTCATCAACCACAAGTTGATTTTCAAGCTTACATGAAGGCGAACGACGCTGTAATGAAAGACATTCAAAACCATATAACCTCATTGACAAATTCAAACATTGAGCTTAAGAGCATGTTTGGTCAATTCATGAAAATGAATACCACTTCTTCTTCGGGATCGGGTTTGTTGCCAAGCAACACCATTCCAAACCCACGGGAAGATCTTAAAGCTAGCACCACTCGAAGTGGTGCTACTTTAGCTGGACCCTCGGTTCCTCCTCTTCCTCCATCTAAGGAGGTAGACCAAGAATCGGAGACGATAACGGATTGGGTACTCACTAGGAGTACCAATAATGTCCCACATCCGGTTGTCTAGCCATCTCCCGCCTCTACTTCTTCTACTCCTATTTCATGTCCTAAGATTCCCGAACCTAATCCGCATAAACCTCCAATTCCATATCCATCGAGGTTAAATATGGAAAATTTGCAAGGAAACGATGATATTCAAATTCATAGTTTTTTACAAATGTTTAAGAAAATCCACTTCAATATCAGCTTTTCCGAGGCTCTCGCTCACATGCCTAAATTTGAAAAAATGATTAAGGATCTCCTTACGAATAAAGAGAAACTTCTTGAGATAGCAAATACACCCGTGAATGAGAACTGCTCGGTTGTGATCCTAAAAAAGTTACCCAAAAACTCAGAGACACGGGCAGGTTTCACATTCCATGTGAATTCCACGGGCTCGAGTCATGCATGGCCTTATCCGATCTAGGAGCTAGCATTAACTTGATGCCACTTTCTGTGTGGAAGACACTATCCCTTCTGGAACTTTCTACTACAGAAATGACCCTCGAATTAGCTACCCGGACTGTTGCTATTCCAGCCGGTATAGCCGAGGATGTTTTCATTCGAGTAGGTAAGTTTACATTCCCAGCCGACTTTATGGTGGTTTAGTACGAGGTTAATCCTCGAGTTCCTCTTATGTTGATCCCACGCTTTGATCGATTCTTTACGTAGTAAAGTGTTGTTACCTTGGATGAATCCAAAATAACAATAGTTGAGACTTTGTTTGTATATCAAAGTGTATGCGGAATCTACACTTTAATACTCTAGAAGTATTTAGCAATGGAACAGTACCAACAATGAATATATCACATACTGCTTCAATATTATTGATAATACGAGTACTCTTGATTAGTACTAGGGTTACAAACCTTGAAGCTATTCTATCTCTCAAATGTATCTAAATCTCTTAAGTATAAGCAACTTCTAAAACCTTAAACTAGGATATCCTTTTATACAAACAAGGATTCCTTTACAAGATAAATGCCAAACTATTTGGAAGTTGTTACAATTCAAATATAAATATAACAGATATACATTCCTTATTTTTCTCTTTGCATCCTTATCTCCAAGTCAGCAGCTTCGACCATCAGCAATATTAATCTTTCTTCTAGCAGTATTAACTAACTCTGGCAGTACTAAGTTTGTACTGGCAGTACTAACTCCATTCGTACTGTTAGTTATACCTTGACAGTATTAACTATTGTGAAGATTTATTCCCAACAATCCTCCCCTAAACTTGTGATTTATCTTCAAATCCCAAGTTTCTTCTGGATTAAATCTCTTAGTCTTCTTCCTTTGCTGATGATTCTTTCAAACATCCTTCTACTTCTGCACTTGAGATCTTATAAACCTTAGAAGTTCAAAAGCCTGTGAACTCTCATGATCAACCTCCAATTTCTTTTTCAACATCTTGGAAATCATCTCTTGACTTAGAGGGTATTTCTTCTCTGTCAGCATATGTATGGCTATACCATTCTTTATCAGTAAAATGTGAATACCACAAAAATCATATAAACTCCAGCTTATCACATTGTATTCATGCTGATTCTTCCATATCTCATCTTCTTCATCAGGCTCAAATAAAGTGTGCAGATCTCCCCAAAGCATCAAATCATATCCTTCAGGTCTTGAAGCACTATACCTTTCTTTGACGAATCTGTATAACTCCTCTACATCTTGTCTATCAAAGTCTTCAAGCATCTCACTCAAAACCTTATAGTTCTTGGAACTGCCATCTCCTCTGAAGATTTGATAATACATGAAATTTTCAGTCAAAGTGTAAGTCTTCTAATCTACAATTGGATACTTTGTAGAGGGATATTCAACATCTTCTGCAAACTCTTCTCTTGGAATTATATCTATAAACCCTTTGAGTTCTTCCTTCTCAGCAACTCCTTCCAACTTTTGTCTCTTAACAATCCTTCTTTTTCTAGGAAGAGATTTCATTCTTTTTGCTCCAGATTCTTTAACAACTTCTTTCATTTCTTCTTGTGTATCAACATCTTCTTCTTCAATCTTTTCAGGAGACTTCATCTTTTTAGGAGACTTCATCTTTTTAGGAGACTTCATCTTTTCAGTTCCATGCTCCATAGGCTCAATGTGTTGATTAAAATCCCAAACCTTTTCAAATATTGGCCTAATCTCATTATAAGACATTCCCTTGAAGTCACTAATCTTGTAGTTTCCCTGATTCTTCAAGTATTTGATCATATTTCTCCTTGCCTAGGCAATTGTCTTTGGCTTCATCTTTAGAGCATGATACCTTATGACTAAAGGATCATTCCAATCTATCTTTTTAGTAGACTTAGCTTCAGACATAGCTCTTTGTCTTTCCTCTTTATCCCACTGTCTAGCAATTTCTTCATCTCTTGCAATATGTGCCCTTTGTTCTTCATTCATTTGTTCTTCTAGTCTGATGGCTTCAGCAAAACTTAACCTTTCTTATTCAAGCTCCTTCTTAGACTTTTTCTTGGGCTCAGACTCTGTCATTATTGCTTTTCCCTTATCTTTTCTTGTCCTTTTCTCTTCACTCCTTCTGCTAAGTAATAGTTCTTCCAGCAGTACTAATATTCTCTTCAGCAGCACTAACTACTGGAACTTCACTAGCAGTACTTTTTGTTGCACCAACAGTACTAACTTCAGCACTTCCTTTCTCACTACTTCCTTAATCTTGAATGACTTCAGTGGGAGTTACTTCTTGAATAAATGGTTCAGTTTTAGTACTTGCTTTCTCTTGAACTTCTGCATCAAAAGATTTCTTCCCCTGTTTAGAAGAATCATCTTCAATGTCTTCATCATCTGAATGAACAATCCTAGCTTTTCTCCTTGTTTTGCCAGTCTTGATTTGAGACTCTAGCTTCTTGACCCTGAGTATGAGCTTAGTAAATGCAGAACTATAGGTTTTCTTTGTCTTCCTCAAGTCATCCTCTAATATTCCAATCCTGTCAGAAAGTTTAGTAACCAAATTCGTCAATTCATTAAGTTTCAAGCTGCCCTCATCACTTACATGTGAGTGAACAGCATGGAGAGGTAAGTCATAGGGTGTAGGAAAATTATGTTTTGCTCTAGGTGATGGTTGTGTTAGTGATGGTTGTGTTGGGGATGGTTGTTTTGATGATGGTTGTGTTGGTGCAACAGTGGTATGATCAAGTGAGTGTTCAAATGCAGGTGAAGGTGAAGGTTCAGGTGAGGGTGAAGGTTCAGGTGAGGGTGAAGGTGAAGATGTGATTCTTGAAGGAGAAGTGGAAGGTTCAGTTACATCTAGCATAGTAGGGAATAGAGCAACTTCCGGGCCTGAATATCCCTTTGTAGGCCTCTTCATGTTGTTAAAAACTTTGATACTAAGAGAGGGTACATGATATGTCTTTGAGTGTTGTTGAAGTTGTTTCCTCTGCATATCTAAGCATATTTGAATGAACTTGGGGTACATGAAAAACTTATGGCGGCTAGAAATATTATACACCATATGCTCAAAAATCATCCTAGAAAAATTATACTTCCTATTGGTAGCTAAACAGATAACAACAGTTGCAATGTTACTACTAAACTGCTCCCAAGCAGTCTTCTTTGGGCTAAGGTAATGAAGAATATTGTGAATAAGAAACCTCCATTGAGGTGAAAAAGCACCCTTTTGAAAAGTTAACTTATCTGAATCAGTGTGATATCCCATAAGTGCCAATTGCTCAAAAAACTCCGAGTTAGAAATAGAAGAACTACCATCTTGATCATCCAACTTGAGATGTCATCTCCAAGATGCTTTGGTGATAAACATTAAGTAACCATCAATGGTGGCAGTAATCTGAACTTCTCCATTTTCATTAGTAGTAGCTTCAACAGACCTCCAAAATTATCTGATAAAAGAAACATAAACATTTGGCTTCTTTGTGAGGGCATAGCAAATGTGACTTCCATTTAGGAAATCGATGACTTGATGAAACCCTACACTTCCTGTAGATTTCTCTAAAAATGCTACCATGTTGTGCTTGTCACAAAAATCCAAATCTGCCATGAATAAAACTGTGAGTAATCGAGTGGGATATGATCGTGGATGAATATATAAAGGTTGGAGAAAGTTAATTGAGATTTAAATAGAGAAACGTAGAGATATGGTTTGACCGACTTAAAGAAATTGAGTTTATCGTGATTAAATCAAACGTATATATAGAAAGATCACGAAAGTCCAATTTTTGTTTCAAAACCCCTAAATCATAGGAATTTGGCGAAAATATCTCAACGGCTCTATAAATTAATGAAAAATCTGTTAGGCCCAAACATTACTAACGGGTCATCCAACAGTACTAAATTTGGTGTAGCAGTACTAAAATAAGCCTAGCAGTATTAACTTCTCCACCCACAAGAAGGAACAAATGCCAAAACTTTAAAGCATCTCAAAAAATAGCATCACACAATCTCTCTCTTTGATCCTCTTCTTTGTTTTTAACCTCACATTAATCTCTCTATCTTTTTAAACTACTTTGCACTCTGTCTGTTTTTCACATGACACTCTCTTCTGTATTTTAATGCTCACCAATCTCTCTAACTTTTTGACTCACAATTCACACAAAGTATAGTTTTGGCAAACTACCCACCATTACGGATTTGATTAATCTTTACCAATAGTCGTTTGCTTTGGACTAGCCAATGCTTCATTGTAAAAACATGGTGCATTGATGACCATATAGTTTTGAGTAAACTATCAACTATCAACGGATTTGATTAGTCTTTACCAATAGCCGTTTGCTTTGGACTAGCCAATGCTTCATTGTAAAAACATGGTGCATTGATGACCATATAGTTTTGAGTAAACTATCAACTATCAACAGATTTGAGAAGTCTTTACCAGGAGCCGTTTGCTCTGGACTAGTCAATTCTTTGTTGTCTATGAGACATGGTGAACTGATGACCATTTGTTGTGTGGTGTGAAAACCAACACTTTGAGGAACAAACAACATTCCTCCCCTCAAAGAATGCATCATTGAGTAACCAATTTCACACTTCATTGCTTATCCTGAAAGAGTTAGCTCAAAACCAAGAAAAACATAATCTAACCACTTTTCTTGTGTAGCAGTATTAAATGTTACTAACAGGATTAACAGTGAGACATAGAAATAACTAGCAGTACTAACTATAAGTAACAGTTTGAACAAACAGTTTTTAAACAGAACTAGCAGTATTAATTTTACACAAAGAATTAACAAACTAGCCACATTTATGCAAACTTTTCAAACAAACAAAATATTATAGGCATTAAGGGATTTAGCATTCCAAAACTAGAGACCCAAGTACTATAAAATCTACTAGCATCAAAACCTTTTGTAAGAAGATCTGCTACATTATGTTCAGTGTCAATCTTAACCATTTTGAAATCAACTATTTTAGCATTGCAGTCTCTTATAAATGATGCCTAATCTTTATAATGTTTTGGTTGAGAATGTTGAACATTATTTCTATTATGCAGATAGACTATTAATTGTCAATATAAATAACAGTATTCCATAAAATTGTACCCATAGTCCAGCAGTTTGGTTATGGATCCAGAGAACCTATCTCACAGCAACTTACACAGCCACGAAATTCAGCCTAAGTTTGTAGAAGTGGCAACTACAGTTTGTTTCTTGCATTGCCAAGAGATCAGCCTATTTCCCAAAAACTGACAACCTCCAGTTGTTGACTTCCTATCTTGTGTAGCTCCAGCATAGTTACTGTTAGTGTAAGCAACTAATTCCAATGGAGAATCCTTAGAATACCAAAGTCCTAATGATGGTTTTCCTTTAAGGTATCTAAAGATTCTCTTAACAACTAAGAGATGGGAAGACTTTGGAGAAACCTGAAACATTGCACATGCACACACTACAAACATGATATCTGGCCTGGATGCTGTAAGGTACATCAAAGAGCCTATCATAGATCTATAAAGATGTTCATCAACATCAGCAGCATCTCCATCTTGAACCAAAGGCTTTTCCAAATCTGTTAGAGTAGAGGCAGACTTCACATCTGAGTAGTTGAACTTTCTCAAAATCTCATGGACATATTTATCTTGACTGATAAAAATTCCTTTCTTTTTCTGTTGGACCTGTAATCCCAAAAAGAAGGTGAGTTCTCCCATAGAACTCATTTGAAACTTATCCTTCATAAGCTTCTCAAACTCATCACATAATTCCTTCTTTGTAGATCCAAAGATAATGTCATCCACATAGATTTGAACAAGCAAGATATGTCCCTTATGTCTCTTGATGAATAATGTTTGGTCAATCTTTCCTCTTTCAAAACCATTGCACAAGAGATAATTTGCCAAAGTGTCATACCAGGCTCTTGGTGCTTGATGCAGTCCATATAATGCTTTCACTACCTTATAGACTTTATCAGGATGGTCAGGATCTTCAAAACCTGGAGGTTGACATACATAGACCTCCTCTTCAATCTGACCATACAGGAAAGCACTTTTGACATCCATTTGGTAGACCATAAATCCCATATATGAAGCATAAGCCAGGAATATTCTTATGGCCTCAATTCTAGCCACAGGTGCAAAGACTTCATCATAGTCTATGCCCTCTTCTTGAGTATGTCCTTGAGCAACAAGTCTTGCTTTGTTTCTGATGACAATCCCCCTTTCATCTTTCTTGTTTCTGTATACCCACTTTGTACCAATTGCTCTATGACCTTTAGGTAAATCCACAAGAATCCAGACCTTTTGCAGTTTGAACTGAAGAAGTTCCTCCTGCATAGCTTCTACCCATGCTGGATCACTAAGAGCTTTAGAAACTCTTTTTGGTTCTTCCTGAGAGAGGAAACAAGCAAAAAGACATGTATGAAGGTCCTGATGAGTCTTTCCTTCATATATAGCACTAAGAAATCCTTGTTCAGAGTAAGAAGTTTTCATCCTTCTTGTTTGAACAGATGACTGCACATCACCAATCACATGCTCAATTGGGTGATCTTTGTGAATTCTTGTGTGAGGAGTGGTAGGTACTGCATAAGATTGTGGAATGTTCCCCAATTCAATTCCTTGGAACTCCACTTGTGTGTCTTCAGATGCATGACTAGGTCCTACCAAGTCTTCAGGGGTAGCAGTATTAACTTCAGGGACAGCAGTACTAACATCTCTACTACCAGTATTAACTTCTGGGCTGGCAGTATTAACTTGTTGATCAGCAGTACCATTATCCTCAAGACTGCTATCTTCAGGAGACTTTTCTGTAGCATCATTCTCATCTTGTACCCTATCTTTATCTTGTATTTGAGCATCTGCAACAGATCTTGGTGCATCATCACCAAAATATGAAGCATCCTTCCAAATTGGCATTACAATACAATCCTGATCTTGTTGAGAAGATGTACTAGACTCAGAAACTCCTTGTTTACCTGCAAAGTCATTAGAAAATGTTCCTGCAACCACTGGTACATAATTCATTGATTGGGTTAGAGAATCAAGATCAAACAGCCACTTTGGACCATTTCCTTCTATCATAGGCTTATTCTCTAAGAACCCAATATGCAAGTTTTCCTGAACTTTCCTGGTTCTAGTGTTGTATACCCTAAAAAAGCTTTTGCTCCTTAAGAAATCCAACAAAGAACCGTTCATCACTCATTCCATCAACATGCCCAACTTTTCTAAGTATTGCGAATGGTAACAAAATGACACCTAAAAAGGGTTCATGAATCCTATAGCTGTTTAAAACCTCTAAAGATTCATAAAGAGTCTTGTTATGAGCTATGACTATTAAGACCCTATTCTGTACATAGCAAGCAGTAGAAACTGCTTCTGCCCAAAATGTGGTAGGTAACTTAGAGTCAGCTAACATTGTTCTAGCAGCCTCAATGAGTGTCCTATTCTTCCTTTCAGCCACACCATTTTGCTGAGGAGTCCTAGCTACACTATATTCTCTTTTAATACCTTTTCCCTACAGAAATCATCCATCACTTTGTTTTTAAACTCTGTCCCATTATCACTTCTGATTATTTTTACTTTCTTATCCACTAGGTTTTCTACTTCTTTGATAAAAATCTTAAGGTTTCCAGTTGTTTTTCTTCCTTAGTTGATAAAAAAGAAAACCCATGAAAAATCCTACTATAATAAATCAGTGACTACTAAGCAGTACGTTTTAATGCATTTTCTACTAACAAAAGTTTGGACCCAAATCCATGTGCAGCATAAAACAATGGCTTAGTAATGGGATTAAAGGCCTTGGTCTTACAAGAGGCTCTGTGTTGCTTGCCTTTAAGACAGGCAACACATGTTTGGTCATTCTCAAATCTTTTTAAAGGCAGATCTCTTACAAGATTTTCTTTGACAAGTTTATTAATATTCTTAAAATTTATATGACCAAGCCTTCTATGCCATAGCATTGATTCTTCAGATGTAGCCTTTGCAACTAGACAAGTTAAACTATCTTTAGGAACTATGTTTTTTTCATATAACACTGTACTTGTTATCCTGTCGTAGAATTTAAGAAGTATCTGAGTTCATCAGGCATACTTACAATAAGGAGATAGAACAAACATTCCAAATCAGTAAAAGAACAAGTTCTGTTTTGCACACTTGGAACCCCACCACTAAAGAGGTAACTTTAACTTCTTTGAGAGAAAGTACACATCTCAAAATCAAGATCATTAGTTTAATAGTACATTTGCGCAGTAATTCTGCCTCCATATGCTCCTCCATCCAAAAGTAACCAACCTCCATCCAAAGCTTGAAATCTAAGAGATTGTTAGTTTCCAGTCATGTCCTGAGCATCCACTATCAACAAATCCTTTATCATTTACTGTGAATTAATCTGCACCACAAAACTTAATGAAGTTATTTTTCTTTGGGGACCCAAGCCCTTACTGAGTTGGATCTGCCTCGTGCATCATGTAATGTACATTTGTTGAAAACCAGTGATGCCACATTAGGTTTGTTGGGTCCCTCCAAACTCAACATTTAGCTTAACATCATTAAATCCCCTTGCCCTGACAGTATTAACATTTTGCCTACCAGTATTAAACCTTTGCCTACCAGTATTAACATTTTGATAATAAGACCTTTTTGTTAATGCTGTTCTCTTGTAAAAGGGCCTGTGAACAGTTGATTGTGCTTGATTTTGAAAATATGTCCTTGGTCTAGCACAATGAACTGTTGATTTTGGGTGAGCAGTATAAGAAGGCCTAACAGTATTAAAAGACCTAGCAGTACTAAAAGGTCTGCCAGTGTTAACAGACCTAACAGTATTAACAGGCCTTGCAGTATTAACAGATTTTAGGCCAGTCTTCAATAAAACTGCTCTTGGAGCCATATGTTTGTGTGCACTGGGATGAGAGGTTTTAGGACAGTTGTATTGAATGTGATCAAAACTTCCACAGATAAAACATGCCTTGTTATTAAAAACAAAGTTACATCCTAATTGATTGGATTTTTGACCATTCCAATTCCTTTGGTTTCCTCTAGGTCTTTGTGACCTGTACATCTCTGCATACCTAACTGACCTCCTAACTGGTTTTTCAGGTTTAACAAACTCTTTCTTAGTAGCAGTAGGTATAACAGTTTTCTTTTCAACCTTAGGGATAGGCTCAACATCATCCTCATCATCTGACACCCAATCTTCAATAATTGGAGCATCATTATTCTCTCTAGCTTTCTTAGGTTCTTCTTCCCTAACTTGATTAGCAGGACAGAAAAACTTTTCTTTCCAATCTTTGTCTACCTTAAGTGGAGACTTAACAGAGCTAGTTTTAGAATTAGTCTTTTGTTGTTGTTTTAAAGAGTCATCAGTATTCTCCTTAGAATTATCTGACTCTTTATCACAACCAGTGGTAGGCTTTACACTTGAATCCCTAGGACCATACTCATTTACCTCAGGTTGTTTGAATTCTTCTAGACCTGAATAAGATAAGTCTAAAGGTGTTGGTCTATTAAGAATCAAAGGATGAGGTGAGGGGACAACATTATAACCAAAACCCTTTTTGCTCTTGTCAGTTATCTGACTTGCTAACAACTGATCTAAGTCTTTTGATGATTTTTCAAACTTTGCAATCTTAAACTCAAACCCCTCCTTTTCTTCCTTAACCTTTTCAAGTTCAGTCCTAAGTAATCCCATTAGATATTCTTTGTGACCTACACTTCTTTTAAGCAAAGCAATTTCCTCAGAAAAAAGGACTTCAGATTCTTTATATTTAAGAATTTGTCCTTCTAAAATTGATAAACCTCTTTTGTATGTAGAAGCTTTAAAACCAGTATCATCTAATTTAACAAGTAAATCATCATACTGTTTCTTTAGAGCTTCATAGTTTTTTAAACAAGATTTAGAACAAGATTTATCATTTGTTACCTCAGAATCTGAGAATGCCATGAGAGCCATGTTTGCCTGAATTTCTTCCTCTGCCATGTCACTCCAATCAAATCCAGCACCATCTATAGCACACATTGCCTTTTCAGAAGCATCTTCAATCTTTACTGCCTTTGATGAGCTACCTTGATTCCAATTTCTGTTGTCTTTACTCCTTGGTGCTACGCATTTCTGGCAAATGTCCCATTTATGAAGTTGAAACATTCTACCTTGATAGCATATCCACAGTATTACTTCCATCAATGAAGATCTACCTTCCATTCTCTGATAGAACTTTCTTGCATCATTCTTAGTTTTGATTCCCTAAACGAATAGATCTCAAGCCAAGCCTAATAAGTAGATAGCCAAGATGTATAAATACAATTGACTATGTAGAAACACTGATTATGAATACTATGTGTTAATGCGGAATCTAACACAAGTACGTAAGAAAAACAATGTAGAAACTAAAATAATAACTTCTATTAATTCTGCTTTAAAGAACAGATTACAATTTACTAACTATATGAGATATGATATTGCTATGAGATTTCTTGAGGTCGTATACCTAACTATGCCAAGAGGAATCCTTTTATAGACTAAGGATAACCCTAACAGGCTTACAAATCGCTAACAGATAACACATATCTTTTCCTAGAATATCTCATGCATATCTCATAAACGGTACTAACTATTATCTACTAACAGTACTAACTATTTGATCAGTACTTACATTTTGTACTGTCGGTACTAACTATAACTATCAGTACTAACTATTTGTACTGTCGGTACTAAGTTAGGAAAACATAAATCCTAACAATCCTCCCTTAAACATGAATGTTGAACTCTTTTAACTTCATGTTTCTTCAACTTCTTTAATGCATAGAGGATGTATCCAAACACTCTTATCATTTCTTGATCTTTTAAACTCTATCCTTCTTCAGCAGCAACTTTGTCTTCTCAGCAACAATCCAACTAAGTTGGCTTTGTAGTTTTTGGCAAACTACCAGCCATTAACGGATTTGATGTTCCTTTACCAGTAGCCATTTGCTCTGGGATAGTTAACTCTTTATTTAAAAAATATGGTGAGTTAATTACCATACAGTTTTTGGTAAACTGTCAACCATCAACGGAATTGATTTGTCTTTACCAAATACCGTTTGCTTTTGGACTAGCCAATGCTTCATTGCCATAACATGGTGCATTGATAAACCATATAGTTTTTAGCAAACTATCAGCTAGCACCATAAAAAAAAAAAAATGATTTTGATTATCTTTACCAAGACTGTTTGATCATAGGACTAGCCAACTCTTCACCATAGAAGCAAGGTGAGTTAGAACCTTTACAATTTTTTGGTAAAATGTCAACCATAAACGATTTGGAGAAGTCTTTACCACAAGCCGTTTATGCTTATGGTCTAGCCTGTTTCTTATGCTGTTAAGCATGGTGAACTAATGACCATTTGTTGTGTGGTGGTTAGCCAACACTCAAACCCTTCTCAATCCCATCAATCTTATTCTTTAGATTCTAACTCTGCAAGTATCTTCTTGATAAATCTGATCAACTCCAATGCCATAGTACTGTCTTCTTCAGACTCTAACTTCAACTTTAGCATTTGCATCAGTACTTGCTTTCTCAAAGGATACCTCTTTTCTACCAGCATGTGAATGACTAATCCTGTTTCAGTCACTAGAGTATGTACCCCTGAAGAACTATGCAACTTCCAACTCACAATATTCCAATCCTGCTGTGCATTCCAAAAATCATTTTCATCATCTGGATTGAACATAACCATTAGATCTCCCCAAAGTACTCTGTTAAAACCTTCAGGTATCTCATCTTTAAATCTGTCCATCACCAGTTGATACACAGCATTCAAATCTTCTCTATCAAATATGGATAATCTACTCATCGAGTATAAAATATCTCTTTTGTCCATTACTTCTTATCACCACATTTTGATTAATCTCTTCAATGTGTTCAGCTTGATCAGTCTGTGGTTTAGTTCCAAGACACTCTGTCTTCCATTCTTTGATTGGATATTTTCTGTCAAGTATTTCATAATCCACTTCTTTTTCTTCATCTGGAGCTATAGTTAAGTGTAATCTCAGCTCATCATTCTCTTTGTCACTATCATCTTCAGAAGTGTTTTGAATATTATCTTCTTTCTGACTTCATCTTTTTCCTAGTACCAAGTTTTCTCTTTCTGGTACTCTCTTCTTCTTTACTCTCCTTCTGAACTTCTTCTTTACTTTCCTCCTTGAGTACTTCACTTTTAGAGGAATCAACTCCTTTCTCATTCATCCTTTTGATCAATCTTTCATCTTCAGCAGACCCAATAGAGATAAAATCTTCATCTGACCTCTTAATTTTCTCATACAAAGCTTGTACTTCCTCAAACTTCTTGATTTTCAATTCAGCATGCTTGAAGTTTCCTACATGCTTCAAGTAGGTCATCATTTGATTTCTCAGTTGATTCTTGGTTGGTGGTCTGTTCCTGATGGCTTCTGATCTCTGTTGAGCAAGGAATTTTCTTTGAGCAGCAATTGTGTCATGAAGGAACTTTGCTCTTTCTTCTATTGTAAATTGCTCTCTTTCTTGTTCTTGAAGCCTCTCAGCAAGAAGTCTATCTGCCTCAATCCTTGCCTTTATATCATCAAAATTTCTTATGAGAGCTTCATTGGCAGCTTTTTCTTCAGCTATTCTGTTTCTTTCCTCTTCACCTTCCCACTCTTCTTGTATTTTCCTAGCCATCTCTTCATCACTTTCAAGCTGTTTAAACTTCTTTTCAGCTTCTGGAATACCATCAGATTCACTTTCAGATTCATCCTCCTCTTCAATTTTCTTCTTTCCTTTGTCTTTTGGATCAATCTTTGGAAGAGGCTTTAAAGTCAGAAGTGATCTTGTAGAGGTAGGTCTAGGTCTGTCAGCTTCTTCAATATCCTTCAACTCTACACCTTTCTCCTTTTCTCTAGAAACTGCCTTGGCTTGACTCATGTTGAGAAGAACCTTAGCTATTGTTTCATCATCTCCAAAGATTGTAGAAGTAGGTGTTTGAGTGGCTTGAGTAGCACTTCCTTCTTCAAGCTGATCTTCAGTACCTTCAATGTGCTCTTCAGTACCTCCAACTTGTTCATCAGTACCTTCAATATGCCTGTCAGTACTAACTTTGGATCCGTCAGTACTAACTATTGGTCTGTCAGTACTAACTTTCTCCTTGTCAGTACTAACTTTATCCTTGTCAGTACTAAGTGCATCTTCAGTACTAAGTACATTCTCCTCAATCTCCTTGTCTTCATCCACTATATCCCTTGTCCTCCCTTCATCCTGAGCATTCTCTGTTTCCATATGATCAACTGTATCTTCAGGAAGCTCATCAAAGAGAGGATCTCTTTGAACTGAAGGTTCACCTTTAGCAAACTTCCTCCCTTGTTTGGATACAGACTCTTTGTGCACCCTTTGTTTCTTGGGGAAGCTCTTTCTTGTCAATCTTTGCTTCAATGAGCTTTTCAGCCATGCTCTATGGTGGTGGATGACAGGTTTAGCTTGTTTCTTGAGCTTCTTGATCTGAGCCTTCAAGTTTTGTATCTCCTTGGCTTGATCTGTAACCTGTGCACATAAAGAGAGACAAAGATCATAGACACTGGTAACGTGTGTAAGCACTAGTCAAATTTATATATGTATAGTATAAATCCCGTGACAATTCTTTCCAATTTACCTCTCAAACAAGAGAAATAAAAGGGTAAAATCTCACTTAAGAAAACACAATACGTATATTTTTAACCGGGAAGTATTTTCTTCTCGGGTCGTATCCCAACGAAGTCGTGAATTGAAATTCGGGAATAATTCGGATTCGAGTCAAGAATGGATAAAGGATTTTTGAATTTTGAATTACACTACGAATATAATAGCACAATTAAACTATAAAAACAATTAAAGAATTAAAAACGTTTAACTAATACGAAAAATTAACAAACGTGAATTAAAAATGTGAGCTAAAACTAGAATTTAAAATCTAAAGCACTAATACTAACAAACTTTATACCTAAAAATCACAAAATTAAAGAGAAAATTTTAGGAAAAAGAATTAGAATTTTTTAGCTATTTTTGAATTTTCTATGATTTTTTAAAGAAAAATGAATTAACTAAAAATAAACTTTTTCTAAAAATTAACACTAAAAATCTATTTTTATTTTTCAAAAATACTAGAATGAAAAAGAAAATTATTACAAAAAGAATTAAATTTTTCCAACTATTTTTCTATTTTCTATGAATTTCTTAAGAAAAAGAAATTACTAAAAACCTATTTTAATTTCTAGAAAATACAAATTCAATTGGAAAAATAAAGAAAAATGATTTTTAACTACTAAAAATGTGCAGAAATTTAATGATATAAAAATGCCCAATTTTTACTAAGCAATTGAACCCTAATTTTGCTAATTAAAACCTAAACCCTAATTTTATTAAACTAATTTTAAAAATATAAAAACTATTTTATTAATCCTAAAAGAACAGGGTAGAAAATGCAACAAATGAAAGTAAAGGGTAGGCGGGGTAATTAAAAGAAATTTACACTATAGTTAAAACAGAACACCCTTAACTATTGAAAAAGTACCAAACAGACCCTACGATTTAGCTTATTTTTGGCTTATCTAAAAAGTGAAAATCAGCAAAAACTTAAAACTTCAAAGTTAAACCTG
Source organism: Tanacetum coccineum (assembly GCA_026074375.1). Classification (NCBI taxonomy): domain Eukaryota; kingdom Viridiplantae; phylum Streptophyta; class Magnoliopsida; order Asterales; family Asteraceae; genus Tanacetum; species Tanacetum coccineum. The sequence continues at coordinate 29,748 of BQNB010035764.1, read as the reverse complement.
AGCTTATCTACTACAACTTTAACAAAAGCACTTTGACATTTTATCAACTAGATAAGCTAAAAAATTAACTTTTTAATCTGCATTACAGAAACTATAGAGTTACTTTGAAAATCTAACTTTTCTAAACTATGGCTTATATCTAGCTTATTACTTAATGAAAGTAAAAACCAAAAGATGCTATAAGAAGCTTAAGATGTGTGCTAAGAATTTCTAAAAGGAAATAAGCTAAAAGTAAACAAGATTAACAAGAAATTTGCTATTAAAAAGTAAAGGTTCAGCTTAATGATTGTTATTAAGCAAATCCTAATAAGCTAACTAGCTCAAATTAAAATTCTAGAAACTGAAATTTTGGAAATAAGCACTAATATGAATATAGAGTAAACCTTGATAAAAGGAATTTGTAATGAACAACTAGAAAATAGAAATTCAAAAGTAAATCCCTGAAATCTTCAGCTGCTGCTAGTACCACTTTTGCAGGAAAATAAGAACTAGACTAGAGCTTAAAAATGATAGTTAAGAGATGAATTATGTAGAGCTAATGGAGTTCTACTAAAATGCTTAAAACTAAGTTCTAACTACTTACTTTCAAGTGTTAAAGATAACTAGAAAAGTGGTGAGCATCAGCAGTAGTAACTGAGTTACTACTGCTTATACTGATGTAATTGACACAAACTCAAATGCAGGCCAAAACTCTAAGTTGAAGACTCATAAAATCCTTATCTAAATGTTTCTAAACCTAAATTAACCAATTTGAACACTAGAATGCTTGTGAAACACTTAACTCTAAAACTACTTGAACCTTGAAACTGTCCTGGTGCTAGCTATAACTTTTTAAGCTATAAATCTTGAAATTCTACAAACTAAGTTTCAAATCCTTTTTAAAACTTGAACACTCTGAAAATCTCAACTATGTAAAGTGTTTTGACAATCTCTTGTTGACTTTTAAAGTCAAAAACTCCTTATCCCAAACACTACTTAACACAAACTGTCCCAACTAAATTTTACTTAAAATCTATTTTAAAACTAAATCTGCTAAAACCTTTTATCTACTCTATCTTAAACTCAACTAATTAAGCTATTTAAGCACTAAAATCTAAAGCTTATGTTCTAAAATACACTAGTTACTCAGCTAGCTTAATCTTTCTAAAGGACAGAATTTGAAGAAATGAAATTTTAATGAATTCTAGCTACAATAGCTTTAAAACATTTGAATATCTAAGCTAACTAAGTAATATTGAACAGGTTTAAGCACACAAAAATACAATACAATAAGCTAATGGATTAAGCTATATGTATGCTAAAATCAAAATCAGTAAGAATAACCTTTGAACTTGTAGTCTCTGAACTCTAGCCACTCTTGTTGAGTGAGTGGCTTTAAATTTCAAACCTATATGGCACCTTACCTCTAAAACCTGAGCTTAAGCTCAATAAGCTGAAATGAGCTTATCAACTCCAAAAGCTTCCAATATCAATCAAATTGAACTCAAATGACCATAGTTGAACTAAAGTAGACAAATACAGTATTTAAAAGACTTTTAACAACATTTGAACAATTTGTGAACTAGAGAAAACAGAATAAGCTATATTGAGCTTATTTCAAGCTTATTAGCTAAAACTAGCTTATTTCATGAAAACTTGAACACAAACACAACTGAATTAGTTTTATTACTCTTAAAAGAAGAGTACAAGATAAGGAACAAAGAGTACAACTGAATTGAAAGTTTAAAAAGCTTAATTAAAAAAGATGAACAGTACACGTAAGCTAAAAAGAGAAAATTACAAAGAAAATTGAACTAACTCTCTAACTATCACTAACTCCTAAAAACTGAATTACAAGCTTCTATTTATAGGTAAGAGTGAAGAGAAGATGAGAACTCAATCATTCCTAGCCGTTGGATCTCTTTTATTTGAATCTTGGTCGTTGGATGTGATGGGTGAGGTGTTCGCACCAATAGGAAGCTGCCACGTCATAGAAATGACGTGGAGATTGTAAATACGAGGTGGGTTTGTAGTTGGGAAAGACGGGAGAAGGATTTGGGGAAGTTGGGTGTTTTGGCGGGAAAAACGGTTATAAACGATTAGGGGGAAACGTTTAACCCGCGCTTGTGTTTTGAAAGATTGGCCTAATTGCACAAATAGTCCCTCTGTTTCTTTCTTCAAATGTAGTATAGAATGAGTTTGAGATTTGACAGTTCTGGCACTTGAAGTTTTGTAAACAAGAAATGGGCTTTGAGTTTGGGCTCTTTATTGGGCTTTTGTGATCCGAATGGTGTAGAAGGGCCCAAAGGGTATTTTAGTAATTTTGCATCCTCTTCAAAGGGTATAATGGTCATTTTTCCTTTGTCCTTTTCTTTACTTTCTTGACTTTTCTCGACCACGGTCTTGATCCGGCTTTCGATATTGGCTTCAAATCTTTCTCTTGTACTTGTCTCTTCATTTCTTGTCGGTTTTTGCTCGTTTTTGCTCTTTTTGACTTTGATATCCTTTCCTGCACGTTGAGACACAAAAGCACACATATTTCCATCTTTTGGCATATTTTTTTGCTTTTATTGGCGAAATCCTGGGTATTTTATGTATACAATTTAACACTTATCAATGACGCCGAAAAGAATGGAAGGCTCTTTCGCTCTGTTGGATGCGTCAGATCCCGTAGAACAAGCAAGCTCTTTACCCTCAAATTCAAACATGTGGGCGCAAAAGGCTATCCTGCTCTATTGTTACGTAGCAATAGAAGCCTGCTTATGTTGATTCGATGGCGTTTCGCCTTCTCTTTGCTCTGGACAGGAGCATTAGTGGACACGAGGAGGGAGCAGGCGAAGCGTGTCGTTCATAATGGAAAGAAAGAGACCACTACTTTGCTTTTTTGTTGGATCGCCGACGCGAACACAGTGGTCTCTGACCAGGACCAGGAACCAATTCGAATTTTGATCTTGACATGTCGGTAGTTTTTAACCGTAGGCATTTTGCTAGGAAGTTGGTGGGCTCATCATGAATTAGGTTGGGGTGGCTGGTGGTTTCGGGATCCTGTGGAAAATGCTTCTTTTATGCCTCGGGTATTAGCTACAGCTCGTATT
>BQNB010035764.1:0-18989 GCA_026074375.1 Tanacetum coccineum | reverse complement strand
ACCAAATAAGTCACAGACCGGCATTATATTCCGAAACAAACACCCAATAAAATGAATTGAACGGAATAAGAATGTTACCACGGCGGAGAAGTGACCGGCGGCACGACGGATCGCGGTGGTTATTGGCCGGAGGAGATGTTTGTTACGCTTTGGTGTGAATTCCTTTGAGGTTTATAAGAAGGTTGCCCTTGTACTATGAGGTTATTGTATACATGGTCCTTGTTGTACTATTATTGGTGTTAGTGAGTGTTTACTAAATTAAGTAGTAATAAATGAAGGTCTTAACTAGTCATTTATCGGGGAGACTCTAGTTTTAATAAGTCCTCCAATTAAGAGGGGTTGGGCCCACTCATTAAGTGGGAATAAAGAAAAAAGAAACACCTCCTAACTTAACTCCGTTACGGCTAGTTTATCATCTTCGCGTCACATCAGTAGGAAATTTGCAAAATGACATCGAAGATGATATTTATTTTTAACTTGACTCAATTTTTTGACATATTGTTAAAACTAATGTACTTTGCGTTAGGCCCTTAGTGAAGTCACTTCTTCTTTCTTCATCTTTTTGGCAAATTTCTTCTTTAATTTTTCATGAAAAAATTTTCAAAGTAGTTTAGGAAATTGCTCGTTAAATTCTCTACAATTCGACATCCATTTCGTTCAATTCTGAAGGTTTTCGGCACGTCCAGTATTATCATTCTCAGCTTGATGGTAAGACCAAGTAATATTGTGATATTTTACTATTCATTGTGAAATCATTCTTTTTGTAAACGATTGCATGTATTCCACTTGCAAAGCCGTTTTTTAGTGTGTGCGAGGTGAGCGACCGCCATACCAATGAAAATACATTTAAAATTCAATCCATTCATATATTTTGCATTACGTATAATATAACACAAATCAAAATAATTTTAAGGTCAAAGTTGGAAGATGAATGACTTTGAAAAGTCAATCGTGGGACATTTGATTTATGGGACGGCGAGAGTATATTGTGATATTTTTCTAGTCATAGTGAAATCGTTCTTTTGAAAAAAGATTGATGTATGTCCACTTGCAGAGCGTTTTTTTTGTGTGTGCGAGGTGAGCGACTCGACATGAACCAAAATTGTTGTCCTGTTAACAATTATATGCACGTGTATACTATTTTTCTCGGAATAATAAAGTATTTAGATGAGAAATATATCTTAAATTAGTATATATTAAACGTTTGATGCTAATTTCATTGTATATCTTATAAACCCGGTGACATTTCATATAAAATATATTCATTCTCGAAGACTTTCTTTATAGTAATTTCTTTAAAGGCCGTTTATCATTCACATACAAATGGCTATTGTTCAATTCAAACGTCATTCTCTTATCATCTCTAAGGTTAGTATAGTTAACTGGGATTCTATTACTGTTGGTCCATGACAATCGTGTAATATCTGCTATATTAACTACGAGACCCATTTGGCTAACTAATAACACCATTTGTACTTTTCAACATTTATAAATCTTATTAGAAATGAAAAAAAGATTTACATGTGCACCCCGGTTGTTTGCGAAACCAACAAAGGATATTGAATGATAATAAATCTCCCATTGTTCTAGCTTTGCTTCATGATCCAATGGGAGGAGAACCCTATCCACTGATTAATATTACATTGTGTGTTTGCTGGTGTAAGAATCTTTTAATCTTATCTCTTTTACACGTGAAACATAATATAGTGAGAAGTGATGCTTACATGTGAAGCTTCATTAAAGTCAATTCGGGCTCATAAGTTAACTTTAAATAGCCACTTGTCTCTTAGTCATTTCTGTTTTACCTTTTATAGACAACCTTTAATAAAGTACATTTTTCGTAGCCTCCCACTTGTACCTTTGTCTCCTATGCTTTTTTGCTAAAAGTGACGTTCCCTCCAATAGTCAGACTTCATTCAGAGTGGTCTTCGAGAGTCAGGAGCATTTGCCAATACTCACCTCCACTCCATCATCTTGATCTTGGTTCGGTTCTATCATGCTAGGTTTCCGCCCTCTTCCTCATGTTATGATGAGACTTTCTTTAGCCTTTGAAGAACATCTTGAGGATGACTCGTTGAACTTATTTAAGTTCAGCGACTTGTTTTTACTCTGGGATATTTTCTACAATAGCATCTTGTAAGTACAAGGGAAATTAGGCTCTGAATGGTGTCCAACAATCATCTCCTATTTGAATTAGAAATATAGCCTAAGTCAATTTGCACTAATTGCCAGCATATAGGCTTTCTTCTCTACATCTATAGTCTACAAAAAGAATAATAAAAAATAAAAAGATACTTACTGATTCTTTGTTGTTTTGTGCAAATCAATAAACTCTTAACTTAAACAAGGATATTACAATATGCAACTCTTTGGAGGTCACATATGAAAGGTTTTAAGAGGCTTATTAGTTTAGCAATGAATGGTTTCAACGGGTTCGATGGAGGACAATTCATCCATGCTATTTCACTTCAGTGGCTATTGTTTGAGGTCAGAGGTTGTCGGTTTTGAGGGAATTGTTTGTGTTTCAAAGGTCAATTGTGGTGATCAGTCTATATAAATGAGGTACTTCTGGATTTAAAACACCCAAACAAATATAAACCCAACCATATATGTATCACTGAAATGATGTTTTAACCAGCTCACTTGAAATTATCTCCTTGAAATTATCTGACCCGTCCAAGCTCAGCCCATATTCAGCTTTACTAATAAATAGTTTTATTTATTAGTTTCTTCAAAGTTTTTTTGTTTTGTTTTGTGCGAGTGGGAGTGAGTTGTTGTTTGTTGTTTGTTTTGTGTTATGATGGTGACATGGTTATGTTTTGCTTTGTGTTGTGAGAGTTGTTTTGCTTTGTGTTGTGAGAGTGAGAGTTGTGGTGTTTGTGATATGAGGATATGTTTGTAGTGGTGGTTTAGCATTGAAGTTCGTATCAGTGTGGTCTTTCTCCTCAAAAATGCATATGGATGTTAGCAATTTGTGAAGGCTGTTATACCTGATATTTTTTCTCATTTTTGGGGATTGAAATCCCTTGATCGATTCTTCGATTACTAGGTTTGATCCTTAGTTTTTGTGGTGTTTGAATACCTATGTTTTGCCTCAAGGTTGAAATCTTGAGGCTTGGACCAACTTAGGTTTTGGCATTCATAGTTTTTGGCAACGATCAGCCCATCAACTGGATTTGTTGATTCTTTTACTGGTAGCCGTTTTGCTTCAGGAGATAGCCAATTTCTTCTTGGTCTAGGATTTGGTGAATTGATTACATTTTTTGGTGCGGTGGTTAAGCCGACACTTGGTGAACTTTCAACCTATGGCTATCCTGTTCAAGGATCTGTGATGCTTTAGCCATGAGGTTTAGTATTAAGCTTTAAGTTTACAAACACTTAGAAAAAAAACTTCCCAATTGACTCATTGTTTCACAAAGCAAAACATTTTTATACCAACTGATTAAAATCAGTTTCCCTAAATTTAATGAACCCAACTAACCAAACAGCCCCAATAAGCAGCAACCTTTTTAAAAAATTCATCTCAAAACCCATTGTACAAAGTTCAGTTTAATAGTGTACCTTGGGTTCAACAGGTGATCGGCTCAACGGGTTCATTTAGCTGGTTCATTTCAGTTGGTTCATTTCAGCTAATTCATAGAGGTGTGTGAGACCAATCAGAGTAGAGTCATGCTCAGCGATCAAAAAGGTTAGCTCACCAAGGGGGTTCAGCTACCTTTGGTTCGGATGTTGTCTTGGGAGCTCAGCGACTTTGGGCCAGAGGTCAGCGACCTTGGATCAGAGGGAGGGTTCTTTGAACATTCTCTGAGTCACTTATCATTGACTTACGGTCAGTGGATGAAGGTTTAATGCTTTGCTATCTTTGCTGAGGAAAATACTTTGCCTGCGAATTGCCAGCTGATGATAATTCAGCACTTCTTTTATACCTCAAGTATATTCCATCTTTCCATTGTCAATCCTAATCGAGCTCATACCGAATACACCAGCTACTTATCACCTTTTAAAGCCAGCCCATTCCTATTTTTTAAATAAAAAAAAAATTAAAAAAAACCGTTGCATGTTTTAGCTTCTTTTAACACATAGTTCAGATACTCCGTATATAGAGAGGTTTATTGCATTGACCAGTAATTCACAGGGTTCTTGGTTTATAAGGTGACTGGTACAGAGGGTATCCGTTTCAGAGTGTGACCAGTTGATGAGGGTGATTGGTTTAGCTGACTAGGTTCAGCGGCCTGAGAGTGAATAGGATCGAACCTATTTCAAGTTCTCTAAACTGACCAAAATATGAGGTACTTTAATGTGCTCATCTTAGATTTTTAACTCAGTCCCTCATACTTGAACAAATACTGATTCATTATATACGTCTTCTTGAAACGATGAACAACCTCACCATATAGCCATATTCCCAGCAGCTTCATAACATTCTCACTTTAAGCTAAGTTAACACTTCACACAATCAAATCTATACCATTATCACATAACCTTTTTAACCTCATCCTTTGCTCCTTTATTTGCCCGTTCCATACAATAAACCCATCAACTGATTCTAGTAATCAGTTCCTCATATCCATAACTTGAAAGACGATTTATATCATTTTACCACTAATCAAACCCCATCATTCATCAAATACCCTCTCACATTCAACCGCCCCTTACCTAATTCATATCCTAATTACACGTCTGTAAACGGAAGAATCGATGTCCACGGCTTCTTTTTTGAGTGAGGGTTTGTACGCGACTCATGAATTGGGTCACGATTGGATATGGTTTTGTGATTTGTGATGGTGTGATTTTTTGTGAATGATTTTGGATATGGTTTTTGATTTGTGATGGTGTGATTTTTGTTTATGTTTTTGGATATGGTTTTTGATTTTTGATGGTGTGAAGGTTTTGTGTTTGATGGTGTGAAGGTTTTGTGTTTGTGGTTTGGTTTCTAGTATGATGTTTGGCTTCAGCTAATGTACACATGGGTATCTTTGATAAGCGTGTTCTCTATCTTTAATAAGCGTGTTCTTTCCTTTTCAAAAGTTGCAATACAAGCAACTTTTGATCGTTAGAACATTCTCTGGAAGACACCCCTTTGTTGTTTACCAGACACTCACTTTTCATTGAAGGCTGAACAAACACCCTCTGATTTTTAATCAGTTTCACTTGTAACTCAGCTAGCTAACCAATTCAGTACCAGTACCACAGCTTCTTAAGCCGAAAACCCAAAACGCCATTCATTCAATGGTAAGTATTTACTGATAAATTTTTATCAGTTCTGATTTTTACTCTAAACGAGCCCAACTTACCATTCACTGAAATAACGAACAAATCAACCAGCTATAATATATTGTGTTCACCCACTGAGGTTTACACAACCATAAAACTTCTTTTGAAGTTTCTACAAAACTCACCCACTAATATTCATTTTTATGAATCAGCTGACCCCTATGCACCTTTGACCCATATGTACCTCTGACTCGTATGCACCTCTGACCCGTAATTAACAACATTAACTTTTTAAAACCTGAAAGTCAGTGACCAGGTTAAGTTTTAGCAAGTGGGGTTGATCAGCGGGTCTGATGACTCAGCGGGTAATTTCAGCTTGCTCGAATCATTTGGCTTGTCTACTTCAGAGGTCGCTGACCTGTGCTTCAGCGTCTTGCGTTCAGTGATCGATCCTTGGGTTAGCGGATTTACCTTCAGCGACCTTTTAGTCAGCTACTTGGTTTGTCTTGAGCCAAAACATGGTAGAATAGATAAGCTCTATTGCATCTTCAATACATGTTCAGGCTTTGCCCGAAACACTTCAGCTGGTTCAGCTAAACAGATCAGAGATTGATAATACTCAAAGATTCGGTTTAGCGGGCTGGTTCAGCTTCAGCTGAAGTTAAATTCATGTAAAAGTTCAGAGACCACTGACTGGGGTTCAGCGACCTTGGGTTCAGAGGGTCGTTTCGGCGCATTTAGTTCAATGACCAGATGGGTTCAGCGGGTCAGCGGGCTGGTTTAAACTGTTGGTTCACTTCAGAGGCCGGGTAAGATAAGAGGTTCTGATCAGAGGTCGCTGACTTGTGGTTCAGCGTCTCTGAAAAAACTTCTCTTCATCAGCTACTCTTCCCACCCCACTGATTCTTTATAGTCAGTTCTTCAATCCAAAACTGATGTGAATTCACTGATAATTTTTTTATCAACCTGTCCCATACCGAAGGTTTATCCTCACACCTATTTACTCAGTTGACCCGGATCATGCTATGCCCGAAATATCAGCCATCTAATCAGTACCTTCGTTAGCCATCTGATCAGTACCTTCGTTGTACAGCCTAAGGCTCAGCGACCCGCTTTTAATCATTCTCACGGCTTCCTTAGCTAATAAACCCAAAACACACAAGCTTAATTCATAGACAAATTAAACCAGTCTTTACTGATATTTCAGCCAAGACCCAGCTAATCAGGCTAAGCCTGAAAAAATTAGCACCCTATACACCATTTTCATCTCAAACACTCTGATAAAAAAATTTCAGGTTCTCGTTTGAATGAACACCCATACACCAGTTATACAACCATGAGGTTCAGAACAGTGCCTACACTAACCAACATCAGCTACTTGTCCTACTAAGTTAATCAGTTCCATCTCTTTTCATCTTCGAATCAAGCACCAGGTCTGAAACGAGTTTTGACATCAGCCCTTAATTACCCATTGATAATTCTTCAGTTGACCCGTTTCAGTTCAGCCGTTTCCTTATTCCTCTTAACCACCCATCTGACCCGTATCTACTGATTTTTCATATCAGCCCATTTTTAATCAGTGGTTTGGATCAACGACTTAGTTCAGCGATACCGGAATGAACCATTTTACACTTTGCATAAAAACAACATGGGGGTTTTTTTTTTTCCAGGGTTTTTTTGGGTCAGGGGAATAACATCAGGTTCAAGTACAACTTTAGTTTAATAAAAAAAACATTCTCTGAATTCATTTGCTGAAAAACGCATTCCGCTAAAAACAACTTCAATTCCAACTGATATTTTTTATCAGCTCTTCTTAAACCAACTTCAATCCCAGCTGAATGAGCTATGCCCATCATTGACCAAAACGTTATCAAAACTGAAGATACACTCGTTGATAAAATATCAGACCTTCGCATACCCTTTATATCAAACACCCTTAGCTATCTCAAACCCCGTTGATTTTCTACTCAGTCCACTAATCTCATGGTGGTTTCCAGAGGGGTTTGGAGGGTGTGCAGTTGGGAAAGCCGTCACCAGGGCATCCAGTTAAATGGGCCACATTTTTTATTTTGTTTTGACAAATATATTACGTATAATATAAAATTGTATGAGTCTTATAATTCAAGTTTTTATGCAATTTTCTCTTTATTTTACAAGTTGTATAGGGGGATCCCTCTTTATTGTTCTGCCTATGGCCACGTAAAACAGGAGACGGGCCACGTGTGTGTATCTGATGTTGCTTTTGAATGTGCCAATCCAACAAATAACCCATCACTACCTGTTTTCAACAGAACCATCAGCTGATCTTCATATCTATTCCAATCAACAAAACAACCGCAATAACCAACAACCTAAACCACATATCGTCATATCAAAACCCATTACCACGAAACCATTATTATACACCACTACAACAACATCACGGATACTTTTACCCACCAAAAAATTAATCGATTTTCAATTTTAAACAAATTTCGTCCTATGGTCAAAAGGAAAAATCCCTCCTTCTTTTTTTGATTTGTAGTTTTGTAAAGCTTGAAGCACGATGTTGTTTTTCTGTAATGTATCATGAATTTGTGTTCGTGATAAAGGGATTTTCATTTGAGGTTCTTATTGTCGTGATTTTTGTGGATGGGTTTAGATGCGATTTTTGTGTATATGGGACGAATGGGGAATTTGTTTTGAGGGTGTAGTTGATGAGTGATTTGGTGTTTGAGACGATTTTGTTATTGTTTTGATTTTGGTGGATGTGTTTTTGTTTTTGTTTGATATGTTAAGGTTTGTAGATCTGTGACCACAATTGATTGTGGGTTTTGTGATGTTTGTGGGGTGAGTTGGGGTATGGACGTCTTGTGTATTCATTCTCGAAAGACTTCATTATGTAATTTCTTTAAACGACGTTTATCATTCAAACAACACGTACAAATGGTTATTGTTCAATTCAAACGTCATTCTCTTATCATCTTTAAGGTTAGTATAGTTAACTGGGATTCTATTACTGTTGGTCCATGACAATCGTGCAATATCTGCTATATTAACTATGAGACCCATTTGGCTAACTAATAAAACCATTTGTACTTTTCAACGTTTATAAATCTTATTAGAAATTAATCAAAGATTTACAAGTGCACTCGGTTGTTTGCGAACCAACAATTGGGATATTGAATGACAAATAAAACTCCCATTGTTCATAGCTTTGCTCATGAACCAATGGGAGGAGAACTCTATCACTATAATATTACATTGTGTGTTTTCTGTGTAAGAATCCTTAACCTATCTCTATTACAAGTGAATATATATATAGTGAGAAAGTGAAGCTTCTATGTGAAGCTTCATTAAAGTCAAGGTAACCACTCTTGTCCTTTTTTGTCTTTCTTTAAGCAACCTTTAATAAAGTACATGCCCCCACTTGTACCTTTTGTCTTCTACTGTCTTTTGCTAAAAGTAAGTTCCCGTCAATATGTTCAGACTTCATTCAGAGATGGTATTCGGGAGTCAGTGAGCCATTTGCCAATACTCACTGACTCCATCATCCTGATCTTGGTTCTTTCTTCACTCCGAGGTCCGTCTCAGGTTATGACGAGTCTTTCTTCTTGACTCTTAAGAACATCTTGAGGATGACTCGCTGAACTTATTTAAGTTCAGCGACTTGTTTTACACTTAGGATAAATTTCATACAAATCGTGTACAAGGGATAATTAGGCTCTGAATTGGCCCAACAATCTCTCCCTATTTGAATAGAAATATAGCCCAAGTCAATTAGCAGTAAGTGAGCATAAAGGCTTCTTCTTACATACTAAGTTACAACAGAGAGACATAAAAGATAATACATTCTGATAATTTGTTTTTGATGTTGTTAAAGATTTCTCTATTTGTGATTAACAGAAACTTCAATTACTTTCGAGTTTTCACATTGGAACACAAATTCGATGTCCAAAATTAAAGGAAAAAAAAAATGAAAAAAAAAAAAAAATAACCTTTGTGGGGTTCCCCCCTAGAATACCTAAATTTCGGTAACACTAAGTGAAGATACCCTAATATCTTCTCGTGACTACCTATTTCATCCGTACAACACTAAACTTCGTAAGATGAATCTCGGAATGTTTCTCGAATAAACTAAACTTGGACAACCTCAAAATTCCCCCCCCCCCCCCCCCATATACACACTTTTTGAAAAACCTTTTCAATCAAAATTCGATATATCAATCACAATAAAACCGTAATAATATCAATTTTGATGAAACTTGAACCGTTTAAAGTATTTTTGAAAATGATTATCACAAATTCAATAAAACCAAAAATGTGTTTTTTCACACTTAGAAACCAAAAATGATTACAATTTCTGATATAACCGAAAGAAATGATCACTTTACGATTCACAAATCCGTATTATAATGTAAAAATGTATCCTTTTGTCCCGATTAACACAATTTTGATAAAACGCGAAATTGTTCAAAAAATGATATATACGAATTTGACTTTCCTAACACATTCGTAATAAAATCGAGAAATTTGTGTAACTATTACAACGTTTTAAAGACTTCATTCCGAGACAGAGACGTATTCCTAATACACAATTTTTGATAAAACCAAAAACTTGTGTAATAGTTCAATCTCGATAACAACTTCCGAATTTGATAAAAAATACATAATACACGTTTTTCAATAAAAATGAAAACACGTATAACTATTACAACTCGATCTAACAACAATAAGACTTCCGAAAATACTAAAACTTCGATAAACTCTTTCGTATCAACCAACGACCTTTTCAAATTTGTATATAACGTAAGAAATTATACCGAAATTGCTAAAACTAGCCAAAATAATCACATCTGTCCATTTTGATTCGAAAAAAGAAGTTGAATCGTGATATAGGATTTCGGAAAAATGCTCAATATGCTCAAATAATCTTTAAAGTACCGATTTTATATCACGTCCATCCTCGATAAATGCACTTGATCACAAAAAGATCACTCCTCAATCTCTAAATGGCGCTCATACCATTGTTAGGTCTCGATTATCTTGAATCACACAATGTAGAACTGTTATGAATAGAGAATTAAGAGAATAAGGCAAGACTTTCACAACTTTTCAAATATTATAAAGAAAAGAGAAATGGGAGGGAAAGTGAGAGTTACAAGCCTTAACACCTAATGTTGATTAAGTGGGTATTTATAGGAGAGGGGAGGATTAGCTTCCCTTCCTTTATTTTTCCTAATTTGCAATCTAGTCCCTATTCTTTGGATAATATGTTATTTTCACTTTAAGGCAAATTCTATTATATTACAAACTACTTTCAATTCTAAAATAAAGAAAAAAACATTTTTAAAATAATAATTAAAACCATCTAAAGTGATCCATAATCGACACATTAATGATCCCTAACAGGGTTTTTTCATTATGGGTTTTGAGTAGTTTTGGCCCCTAAGCTAAATGTTTTAGGTTATCCTTATTCTACTAGTATAAAATTAGAGGTCCTCCTAGCTCATGATTCTCATCCTTTCTTCTTCTCTTGTGGTTGATGAAACAAACGACCCATATTGGAAATGGGATAGTATTCTATTGTTTATTTGGTTCGAGAGAACTAGCATTCGGTGGTATTGGTTTAAAACCGAGAATGTGGAAACATGAAGAGGTTGCTTTACATTACCAACTTGAAGAATTGTTCGCACGTTTTAACACACATGCTGTTCTCAAAGAATGTCTCGTGTTCTTTTACATAGCCTGGTTGTTATTCGTACGTTTTTTCTTTAATGTTTTAAGTAATTTATAATTGTTATATGGCATTATTTTCGCTGCGATAGACTCGTAAATATTATGTGTAATATTAGGGTTATAGATAACCATTTTCCAACTATCAATTAACAAAATCCTGATAGCCATGTGTATATCTCAAAGCTAGTGGAGTAATGTCGCATTCCTAGTCCTTATAATTCCTATGACATATTAATCATGAGGGGAAATAACGTTACGATGCTGCAAGATGATTAAATCTTGGCTTTGTAAGTTGTTTTTCTTATTAAAGACTCCGGAGATGCCATCATACATCCTTGGAATCAAATCATAGGTGATAAATTTTTAAGTTGTTAATTGCTCTTAGTCAAAGTGCCTATATTGTACTAAAAGCCTTAATGAAATTTAGGAGGAAAATTCAAGCGTGGTAGTTTCCAATATAAGAGTAAGCCTGACTAGTAAAAAAGTCCCAAGGGCATAAACACATAGTGAGGTAAAACGTATGCAAAGAGTTCCTTATGCTTCGGCAATAGGATCGATTGTGTATGCGGTGAGATGAACTAGACCTGATGTTGCCTTTCCGCAAAACTTATCTAGTCGATTTCAGCAAAATCCTAATGAAGTTCACTGGACTACTGTTAAAACTATTCTTAAATTTTTGAGGAATACTAAAGATGTAGTTCTTGTTTATGGGGTAAAACCTAAAGCTGAGCTGAAAGTATCTTGTTATGCTGATGCTGGTTTTCAGACTGATAAGGACGATACTAAATCATATTCATGATATGTTTTCGTACTTTAAAAGGTGGAGCAGTAGTGGCTGGAAGAGTGCTAAAGCAAAAGCACTAATGCTATGTCTTGCAACAGAACTGAGTGACATTGATGCTTGCTGAAGCATCAATGAAGCTATTGGATGAGGAAATTTATTGATGAACTTGGAAACATCATGCCATCAAATAAAAGACCTATGGAGATGCTATGTGATAATGCGCCTGCAATAGCAATCGCCAAAGATCCCAGAATCATAAAGGGAGCCAGACATTATCAAAGAAATATCACTACATTCGTGAAGTAATTCAAAATGGTGAAATTATCCTTAAAAAAGTTCACACATATGACAACGTAGTTGATCCATTCACAAAGCCAATGCCATATAACAAGCATTTTGAACATGTTATGGCAATTGGAGGTTGTCCTGCTAGTAGTCTCATGTAGATCTATGATGTATTAGTTAGTATTTTGATCAGGGATGTTAAACGATTGTTATTTTGTTTTCATTTTATAATAATTATGTCCTATTCTTTCATGTTTAAATACATGAGTGACTTGTTGCATTCTAAACTATATCCATTGTCAGTTAACAGTATGGGAATATTGTTAAGATAAGACAAATATGAGTGTTTAGTTATATTCTGTTGAATATATAAAGATGATTCTGCCAACTTCACATGTTATTCAATGTGGTTGAATATTGGTCACCCACAATGTGCTAATCACTTTATGGATCGGCGTCATTAAGTGAATTACACATATGGTAAAATTGATTTTCATCAGACTTGAGATGCAAGCAGGTTTTACTTGTGTAGATTACATTTTCTTGATTCTAGTCAACCGCTATCCTTAAAAAGGTAGTTATAAAGACTACTCTCAAAAATGTTATGAAGCATATAAGAAACACTTGTATTCAAATTAGAATTTGTTCCTCCACGTGTTTGGGAGTTAGATACTTACAGGGCCCTTTGTTAGGTTGATCAGATGTTTTCATAGACGTGCCCAAAGTGTAGTTAAGATGATTCTTTTTACATTTAGTATTCTAGATCAATACAGATGCAAAACAATCGTTAAATTATGGAATGACTTTTGAACCATATCCATATTTAACATTGTATCTGAAACAAAATGATGAATTAATTTGAACCATTAAAGGCTGAGATGTTTATATACTCAGGTATTTCTAGGAGCATTGATGATGTTGCTAGACTATTCGTCAATGTTAGTATGCAATATTCTATGACACCACATTCGCAAGGGAGCTGTTTGGGATGTGCTCATTACAAAAGGATAATTATTATCGACTAGTAATACGTAAGCCTACGGGGTCATACACGTATACACTTAGATATCACTCTATTAATGTTTATAATAATATAAATATATATATATGATCCGTTGTAGAATACTAACGGTCGTTAATTAGTTCGTTTACGAATAATTAACTATAAGACTTTTTATTTAATATGTTAATAAATGTAATTATCCATAAATAAAATTGAAAAGTTTAAAAAAGTCAACACCAAGGGGAGTTTGTGTGTGAGTTTCGACCAGACCCCCCAAGCCCAAGGGGTGTTTGTTGGGTTTTGAGTAAGAGCTTTGGGGCCCTAAGTTTAAGTGTTTTAGTTTATCCCTAATTCATCAAGTATAAATAGATGTCTTCCTAGCCATAATAATCATCCCCTTCTTATTTCTTCTCCTCTCTTGAGGTCGACGAAACAAACACCTTAATGGAAAGGGAGTTTTGAGCTTTGACCACTTCTAGTATTCTATTGTTCGTTGGTTCGAAGAACTAGTATTCGGGTGGTATTAGTTAACGTGTAGTGTGGATACACGTAAAAGTTGCATACTTTAGCAACTTGAAGGTTTTGTTCGCATGTTTAACACACGTGCATGTTCTCAAAGAAGTCTCAGTTCTTTACATAGCTTGGTTTCTATTCGGTAGGTTTTTCCTTTATGTTTTATGTTAATTATAACTGCTATATGTGCTTTATTTCTGACGCGTAGCTCGTAGAATATTATGTGTAATATTAGGGTTATTAGATAACCATTTCCAACATCAAGTAACTGAAACTAAAAAAGAATCAATGTTAGGCAATAATTTGTTCAAAGTGTATCCACTTTTAAAGGTTGAATAACCCCTAAAAAGTTTATAAAATTACACATCATCATGTGTGTGAACATTGCTGGTGTAACTTGTGAACTTGATGCATGCTTATCTTGCTGCATAACCGATATTATAGAGCGTCATATGGGTGGGGTTAATGTAACTGTTGATATGGTGTTGTTTGCCTTCGAGTTATCATGGTAGTTGGCAAAGGACTTCCTTGGAACGAGAGTATGTGTAGTGTACTCGGTTGCATTGGTATTGGTTGTGACATGACATTGTGATTATTTCGAATCAAATTTTCTCGACCCTCATCTGTGTGAGTGATGTCTTCATTGGTCATGGGATTGGATATGTCAAACAAGGATGGGGTGGTGGTTGTTATTGCTTTGGAAATCCGACACTTTAGCTTAGACAGAAAATGTTTAATTTTGTGAAAATAGTGTTTTGTTTAATTAAAAGATGGCGATACAAAAAGTTCTGTTCGAAGTATTTTTGGCAAAAAGTGATGAGTTTTGAGTTTTCCGGTGACGGTAAAATGAAAATTATTGCTTGTTTATGTGTCGAAAGCCACGTATGGCGCCATGTTTACGCATGGTATAAAGAATCATGATTTTGTTAACCAATGGGGGTGACTCAGTGGTAAGGGCTTAGCCTCCTAGGACGAAAGTGCCTAGAGGTCTTGGGTTCGAACTCTGGGGAGAAAATTAATCCTCTATTGGCCACGGAGGTTCACCTGCGCCGAATTTGAGCTATCCAAATGAATAGTCGCCCTGGGATTAGTCGGCTCGCAATGTCGAGTCGGAACCCAGGTATACCAAAAAAATCATGATTTGGACCGGATGATGATGATCGGATGTTCGGTTTCTAATGTTCAGTAATGATCCCTAAGATAAGATCAATATCTAGATCAGGAATACTCCCAAACAATACAATCGATGTTTAATGTGTGTGTGTGTTTGTGTGTGCGCGTGCGCGCGCGCGTGTGTGTGTGTGTGAAAGTGAGAAAGTGAGAAATGAATTTTTATTTTTATTTTTTTTAAAATTCTGAAAAAATTTCACAAGAGCGTATATGTTTGGTGCATAAAAAATCGTGAAAGAAGTTTTTCTTAAAGTGAATAGTTTTGTTGAAAAAAATTATGAAAAAACTTTTGTGCATTAAATTGTTTTTTTGTTAAATCGTTTTTCTACCTAACTTCTTTTGACATTTTGCATCAAAATTTTATTGGGAATCAAACAATAACAAGTTGTAAATTTTGTGCATATAATTTTGTTTTTTTGCACTAAAAAATGAAAATTAAAAATGTTCTTTACAAAAGTTTTATGCAACAATATACATGATTTTGTTGAAATTTTCGAGAACTTTAAAAAAAATTATCTTTATCATTCTCATGATATTGTGTTATTGATTTTAAATTACATTACGAGCGAATGCCAAATAACAAAGTTTTTTGAAATTCATCCTTTTTTATAGGGCGAGCGCGTTCGGTTTGAGCCAAATTATTGGCTAAAACCGAAATAAGGTCGGTTTTTATAAAACCAAAAACCAAACCCTCGCTTCATTTTTGGCGGTTCGGTTTTTTTCGGTTTTTTCATTTTTTTCGGTTTCAAACCGTTTATATTTGGTCGTGGCTAATTTATATTGATAAACTTGTTTTACGTAGAAAATTGGTTTTTTTTTTTTTTTTTTTTTTTGTCAATACGAGCCTAATAATGTTTATCCAAATTTCTACAATTATACACATATAAATGAGACACACACACATGCAAGTGAAAATACACATAATATGATCATTGTCATATATGTAACAATATATTGTCAAGTAAAACCAACATACATGACAAACACATATATAAACATTAAGATCTTTTATATATTAAAAGAATTACATCATTTCAGAGTTTTCCATCAAATTGAATCATATGAATTTAAAAATTAGACCAATCAGATCGCACGATTTTGCCTACGTGGCAAAATCAAGCGTTCTGATTGGTCTAATTTTTAAATTCATATGATTCAATTTGATGGAAAACTCTGAAATGATGTAATTCTTTTTTAATATAATTAAAGATCTTAATGTTTATATATGTGTTTGTCATGTATGATTGGTTTTAGCTTGACAATATATTGTTACAATATATTAACAAATGATCATATTATGTATTTCACTTGCATGTGTGTTGTGTCCATTTAGATTATGTGTTAATTGTAAAATATGGATAAAAATATTAGGCTCGAATGACAAAAAAAAAAAAAAAAAAAAAAACCAATTTTCTACGTAAAACAAGTTTATCAATATAAATTAGCCACGACCAAATATAAACGGTTTGAAACCGAAAAAAATGAAAAACTGAACGAAAAAAACCGAAAAACCGAACCACCAAAAACCGAGCGGTTTCGGTTTTTGGTTTTATAAAAACCGACTATTTCGGTTTTAGCCAAAAATAGGCTCAAACCGAACCGCGCACGCCCCTAAAAAAAAAAGGAAGAATTTCAAAAAAATTTGTATTTGGCATTCGCTCGTAATGTAAGTTTAAAATAAAACACAAATATTCATGAGAATGATAAAGATAATTTTTTTTAAAGTTCTCGAAAATTTCAACAAAATCATGTATATTGTTGCATAAAACTTTTGTAAAGAACATTTTTAATTTTCAATTTTTTAGGCAAAAAAACAAAATTAATATGCACAAAATTTACAACATGTATTGTTGGGTATTCCCAATAAAATTTTTTGAAGCAAAAATGTCAAAAGAAGATAGGTAGAAAAACTATTTAACAAAAAAACAATTAATGCACAAAAGGTTTGTTCATAATTTTTTTCCAAACAAAACAATTCACTTTAATAAAAACTTTCCTTTCACGATTTATTTTAATGCCCAACATATACGCTCTTGTTAAATTTTTCAGAATTTTAAAAAAAATAAAAATAAAAATGTCATTCTCACTTTCTCACTTTCACACACACACACACGCACGCGCGCGCGCACACACACACACACACACACACACACACCGATTGTATGGGAGTATTACCCTGACTCTAGATACTTGATCTTATCTTAGGATCGTTACTGAACATGAGAAACCGAACATCCGATCATCATCATCCGGTCCAAATCACAATTTTTTTGGTATACCCGGGTTCCGACTCGACATTGCGAGCCAACTAATCCCAGGGCGACTATCCATTTGGATAGCTCGGAGTCGGCGCAGGTGAACCTCTGTGCCCAATAGAGGATTAATTTTATCCCCAGAGTTCGAACCCAAGACCTCTAGTCACTTTCGTCCTAGGAGGCTAAGCCCTTACCACTGAGTCACCCCCATTGGTTAACAAAATCATGATTCTTTAATATATGGCATAAACATTGCGCCATACTGCTTTTGAACATAAACAAGCAATAATTTTCATTTTACCGTCACCGGAAAACTCAAAACTCATCACTTTTTGCCAAAAATACTTCAAACAGAACTTTTGTATCGCCATCTTTTAATTAAACAAAACACTATTTTCACAAAATTAAACATTTAAAGTCTAAGCTAAAGTGTCGGATTTCCAAAGCAACAACAACCACCACCCCATCCTTGTCTGACATGTCCAATCCCATGACCAATGAAGACATCACTCACACAGATGAGGGTCGAGAAAATTTGATTCGAAATAATCACAATGTCATGTCATAACCAATACCAATGCAACCGAGTGCACTACACATACTCTCGTTCCAAGGAAGTCCTTAGCCAACTACCATGATAACTCGAAGCCAAACAACACCAATCAACTGTTACATAACCCCACCCAATGCACGCTTATAATCTCGGTTGCAGCAAGATAAGCATGCATCAAGTTCACAAGTTACACCAGCAATGTTCACACACATGATGAGGTGTAATTTTATAAACTTTTAGAGGGGTTATCACCTTTTAAAAGTGAATACACTTTGAACAATTTATTGCTAACGTGATTTCTTTTTTAGTTTTCGGTTACTTGATGTTGGAAATGGTTATCTAATAGCCTATATTACACATAATATTCTACGAGCTACGCATCATAAAAAAGCAAAATATAGCAGTTATAATAACATAAAGGAAAAACCTTGAACCAAATAGCAACCAAGCCATGTGAAGAACCGAGACTTCTTTGAGAACACGCACGTGTGTTAAACGTGCGAACAAAACCTTAAAGTTGCAAAAGTAAGCAACCTCTACGTGTATCCACACTACACGTTAACCAATACCACATGAATGCTAGTTCTTCGAACCAACAAACAATAGAATACTATAAGTAGTCAGGCTCAAACCCCCTTTGAATGGGGGTGTTTGTTTCGTTGACCACAAGGAGAAAAGAGAAGAATGGATGAGAATTATGAGCTAGGAGGACCTCTTTTTATACTTGATGAATTAAGGATAACCTAAAACACTTAGCTTAGGGCCAAAGCTAACTCAAAACCCACAAACACTCCCCTTAGGCTTGGGGCCGGTCGAAACCCACACACAACACCCTTTGGTGTTGACTTTTTGACTTTTCAATTAGTTATGGATAATTACTTTTAATTACACATTAATTAAAAAGCCTTATAGCTAATTATTCGTAAACGAACTAATACCGTTAGTGTTCATTCGTCGAATCATATATTAATATAAATAATAAATATACAATTATATTATTAACATTAATAGAATGATACCTAAATGTATAACGTGTGTGACCCCGTAGGCTCACGTATTTCTAGCCGTATAAATATTCATATGACATGAGCACAAACCCAACAGCTCCCACTTGCGAATGTCTCATTCATATTATATAACATAAAAACATTGACAAATAGTCTAGTAACATCATCAATGCTCCTAGAAATACCTGAGTTTGCAGTTTTTGGAAAACAACTCAGCCTTCTATGGATTCAGTTAGTCCTATCCCTTTGTTTTAGATACAATGTTAAATATGGATATGGATCAATAGTCATTTCATAATTTAACGATTCTGTTTCTCGCATCTGTATTGATTCAGATCACCAAATGTAAAAAGAATCATCTTAACTACACTTTGTGCTCGGCCAAGCAAATATCTGATCAACCCAATGAGGGGCCCAGTAAGTATCTAATTCCCAAACACGTGTAGGAACAAATTCTATTTTGACTACAAGTGTCTGTCAAGTACTT
>BQNB010035763.1:28767-50625 GCA_026074375.1 Tanacetum coccineum | reverse complement strand
GGAATTGAATGGTGTTCATGACACGTTCCACGTGTCGAACCTTAAGAAGTGTTTGGCTGATCCAACACTGCATGTGCCTTTGGATGAGACTCGAGTTGATGCTAAGTTGAATTTTGTGGAAGAGCCTGTGGAAATTTTGGAAATAGAGTTTTAGAAGTTGAAGCATAGTAGGATTGCCATCGTTAAGATTCGGTGGAATTCGAAACGTGGCCCTGAATTCACGTGGAAACGTGAAGATCAGATGAAATTGAAGTACCCGCATTTGTTTAGTGATGTTAGTAGTTGAATTTCGGGGACGAAAGGGGTAGAATGTAACATTTACCCTTTTTGTGTTCTGAATATTTCATTTATAGTCCTTTGACTATTTGACTTTTGTTAGTTTATTCAGATTTTGTACCGTGTTGACGAAGATGATTTTATGAGATATGTGATAAATTGTGGTTTATTGTGATTAATAAACCCTTTTGGAAGGTATTATTTGTGTTATTTGTATTCTGGGTGGTTGACCCGTGAATTTTGAGAAAATGCCGAAAAATAAGTCTGACACGTCCGTTAATGTCTAAATGAGTTTTTGAAGGGTTTTAAGTGAAAATATGGCAAGTAAATACTCTAAGTTATTGGAAAAGTATTTTTAAAGTGAATAAAAATGCTAAGTAACTTTGGGGAGTATTTTATGGTTGAGTTTTACGAGCTTTTAAGTGATTTCAACACGAAAAGAAAGACCCGACCATAACCGGTCATGGGAGGATAAGGGGACAAGGAGGCTTAAATTTAGCTAACATGTCACAAGATGTACACATATATGCCATTTACTAGATAATTTCACTCATTTCTTTTCATTTCAAAAAAATAAAACACACACATAGGGGGTGTGTGTGTTTCGTCCGCCAACCAACCACCACAAACCACCATAGTTTTCCAACTTTGATCAAGAACGTGTTATTCCGGATTGATAAGAGTGTTTGGGTATTATTTTTTAAACAACGTTTGGGTTGTCCGGTTCGTGTCGAAATCTACAAATTTGAAGATTTTCTTGTAAGTTTTCAAATTTAAATTTCGTTTGTCCTTTTGGGTTTATTTTGATGCATAGATGTTAGCTGTACAAGTTGATCGTTGTGAAAATCGATTTTTAGAAGCGAAACGAATAAAAAAGGGTGTGTTTGGTTCGTTGGTTTATAAAAAGGAAAAGAGGGTTTTGTAGTTTTGATGTTGTGGTCGTGATGGTTGAATAACATATGTTGCTAGATAGCTTATTTTGGATAATAGCTTGTATAGCTTATTTGTGGGCTTATTTTTAAGCATTTCGTGGCTTATTTTGGGCTTATAGGCCACGTCTTTCATCAAGATCACTAGGGAAGTGATTTTTGATTATTTTGTGTTATGGCGTATGTTTGTAGACTATTTTTGAGGCTTATGGTAGTAACCAAAGGCGATACGTAGCTTATTAGCTTATCTTAAAGCTTAATATACGTATTTTGGAGCTTATGGGCTCGCGGCCCAATAAGTCTATTTAAGCCGTGGCTTAATGGGAGGGCTTATTGTGGTCCGGATTATTTTCTACATATAAGTATATACTTATATATGTAAATGGACCTTGATTTTGGACTTGGATCGTATTTTGGACTTATAAATGTCTTAATGGACCCTTGTTGGGCCTTAAAGCCCAATAAGCGATATTTAGTCGTTATGAGAGTTTTGATGGACTTTTGAAAGTGAAAATGTGTTTACGAAGTGATATGGAACGATATTTTGGGAAAAACGTTTTAGTAAACGTTAAAGATTGAGAATTTGGAATTTTGTCGAAAAGTGTCGAATTTATGAAAAATGTTGAAAATAAGGTTTGAAACCTTGGAAAACGTTGTTTGAGCGTACGGGTCATGTCGAAATTTCGTAAAAAGTTTATACTTAAATTTTTTCCTAAAAACATGATTTTTGATTTTTAAATAATAAAATATTATTTAATTATTTTATTTATTTAATAAATTCACTAAAAGACGAAAAATATAATTTTTCTCGAAACTTCTCTAATGTGTTTATTATGAGTAAACGTTTTATTTTCAACCGTATTATGATTATTTTGAAGTGACTAAGGTTACCGAATGGACTAGTCGAGATATATTTATAATTATTAATTATAAATATTTATCTATATTACTTATCTATTTTCTCTAAATAGTATAAGTATGTATTATCGAGTAATGAGATTGATATGATTGTGGAAATATGTCGTCAACCATCACACCACTAAATTGTTTTGGGTAATTGTACAACGCGTCTAAACTCTATGCATCAAACGTGAAGATTGTTTTGGAATTGGATGATTAAATTGGGACATTAACTGGACTAGGTCGTGTGCGGGCGTCGTTGCATTTGCTTGTGTGATTGAGATTTGGTTGCTAAAGACTTGCTTGAGGTGAGTTCTCGTAGCCCCACTTTTTACTGTTTTTCCGTTGGGGGAAAATGATACTCAAATGTGTTTTGAAATGTTTTGAATTGATCTGTGCGAAATGTGGTTTTGTTTTTGGGACAAGATATGTGCTTATGACTGCTATGTGAATATTATGTGTTGTATGATTGTTTGGAGCGGATGGGTACGCCTACCCAGTATTTGTGTGATTATTGGAGCGGATGGGTACGCCTACCCAAGTTTGTGTGAGGTCCTGCCCTAATATTAGTGCTCCAGCTGGTAGGCCCTTTAGGTGCGTAAGTGACATATGGTTATTGATTAGCGGTGATGCTAAGGTTGTTTGCATATATTCACTGTCATATAGCACTATTGTCCACTGTTGAAATATTGGCACAACTTTTGGGTTTAAGGTCAAACCTACGAGCTCACCAACATTATTGTTGACGTTTTCGAGTATCATTTTCAGGTGAAGTGAAAGAAGAATAGTTTGGTGATTGTGATAGCAGACTTAGAAGTATCCCGAGTGGAATTTCATAAATGCATAACTAGAATTAAAGACACGTGTGTCATGACAATACCGACAACAAAAGAAGCATCTTGTATTAATGAAAAAAGACGTCTCTATCAATACAAAGTGAATAAAAAAAAGTCTCACAAAACCTATTAAACAATTCAAGAATTCTGCAAACAAAAACACGAAACGAAATCAAATGAAAACTTCCAATGCAGCCTAACGGTCTCTCTAGCCATTTTTATTAACTTTAGTATCTTCATAACGCCTCACATGATAATGATGCTTAAACGTCAAATTATGGTTTGATGAGGAGTCATAGGTTTTACGACACCAATACAAGTTTTAAATAAATTACTGTGATTATAAAAACAAAACAAAGCATGGCAGGACAATTAAGTTGGCTATTATACACGCTAACATGCATATTCAACAACCATTCAATTGGGACAGAAGTGTCCCCCATCAAACCACAGAAACAATGAGGTAGGTGTACTCACCGATTCACTAATAGTCAAGGATGAGGATGATATTCCAAAGTCCAGAACTCTTTCGGGGTACCGAATCCACACAATATCACAAGGAGTTGATCACCTCCAAGGATCTTACCCACAAAGTAGGCGAAACCAATAACGGGTAAGAACGTTACCCACGATCCAAATCACATAACACTGGGTAGGAACGTTACCCACGATCCAAATCAAATAACACTTAGAACATAATATATAATAGCTACATAAAAGTCTATGCGTCAATCAAACCATATAATCACAGCAATTAAAATATTTCAAAACATATTTTGCATCATTTTCATCCCAAGAAAACATAGTAAAAATGGGACTATGAAACTCACCTGATTACTTTGCAGCTTCCTCAAACACTCGCACAAATTCTAAACTACAAAAACAACACGTGTTACACGTACCCTAAGCCAAAATGCTTTAAGCACGTGTAGACAAATTATATGATGGATGTCTAAAGGGTTTTAATTACCTCATGGGTCACCCCGACTCCATGCCCCTCATTAACAATTCGTTACACACTTTTCAATTTTCTTCAAATTACCCGAAAAATGCAGAATTTTGCCTCACTTTCCCATTTTCTAAACCATTACCTACTGAACCAAAAATCACAGGTTCTATATCATGAGTTTACTATCTCCATGATTTTTCCACTAATTTATTCCCCCTCTTAAGTGCCCAAATAAAATCAAACTTTTAACTACTCAGTTTCGGATCTGATCGCACACTAAAAGTTTTGAACCTAAACCATATTTAGACTCCAAACAGAAGTCTCCTTTGGGGAATTTTTAATATGACACTAAAACTAATACTCCTTAAGATTGGGTTAATCCTAATTCAAATTTTAAGTGGGGGTTTTACACCTCGTAATCTGACCTAAATCTGACCTGTATTTACTGCTTTGACAACTTTTCTTGCAACCAACGTTTGAATGACTTGTCGACCTTAAAAACTTTCGAGGCCGGATGTTCTGGAAACTATACTCTCTGAGCTACATCATAGACACCGGAAACTTGACAAAAGATATTACCATCATTGAGATAACAGAAGATACAACATAGCATTAAATGTCTGCTCTAATCTAAATCAAGTTTTAACGCGATATAACCTAACGAATGCACCCATGTGATCCTAATTAAACCCTAATCATTGTAATATGATTAAACCTCATTAATTTACAGATTTAATGAAACCCTAATTATCTATCTTAATAATTGTTACATGAAGATTAATAATTAATAATTAACAAAGATTAATTAATACTTACCTTAGAACTTGTTTTCTTCACAAAAGCAAAACCCTAATTTTTTTTCTCTTCTTTCTCTTTGGATCGGCCCCGCCTGATTGAGGACATAAGGGGGTTTGGATTTATTTTTTTGTACTTATAAGCCCCTAACTAATTTTTAGATAATTCCTAATTGAGGTTCTAGTTTAATAGGCTTTTAATTTATTTTTTTTCCTTATTTCCCTAAAATTTCGTATTTTACTATTATGTATAATTTTTTTTTATCTTTTATTAATTAATTAATTACCTTCAATACCTCAAGTTTTTATAAAAACCCAAACTAATTTGGTAAACCATTTTGCTTATAAATTACTTTCTAAAAATAACTTTTCATTTCGCCAACATACTTTCTATTTTTGAAATTCATTAAAAACTCTTATATTATACAAAACTCATTCCCTTCTATAGGTTTATTGGCACATTAATTCAACTTCCAAAACCTAATCTTTATCTTAAATCAGACTAACACAAAAATACGTATACGTTAATGAATTACTTACACAATTAACACGAAACCGCTTAAATCACCAAAATTTTTCTTCATTGTCACTAAAAGTGAACGAAATAAACTTCACAAAATCCAACACCAATCCAATCCATGAGACGATCACGCTCAATGGATTTGATTTCTTCAAGCTCACATAACCCTCTAAAACACATATAAACATCGAATAAACAACAAATACACATAACCCATTACATTGCAACACATACATAAGTCAAACTAATCGGTTTGACGAACAATGCTCAAGTCATGTTGTCACAGTATCCCCTCCTTTAGGAAATCTCGTCCAGAGATTTAACTCAAAGGTTCAACTCTATCATTACCAAACAATTAATCGAGGATACTTATCTTTCAAGTAGTCCTCCCATACCCATGTTAACTCAAAGTTACAAAAAACTTTGAATTCATCAACTTTCACAGCTATCTTACTCCTAACAAACTTTTCCTTGCCACAAAATGGTACGCATAGCCCGCATAACCGCTCCAACAAAAAGAAAACAATCCAACTACCTGAACCTCGCCCGTCATCGAGGAAACTCGTCAAAAACCTTAAGTTGCGTAACAACGTCATTTACAACCCGGTCTCGCAACTCATCAAACAAGAACTGTCTTGAAACCAAGTTATAAGTTGTTACAAAGCTCAATTTTTGAAGAATCGGCTCGACTTCGAGTTTATTCATAAAATAACTTTAACCTAGGAAGTCTCACAACCATATTAAGGGCAACTAAGGTCTACAAGAAACCTTACGTACCCAACTTCAACTAAAACTCTCAATGATCCCTTACTCAACGAACAAGTGTGGATACTCCGTTTACCTGAAGTCCTAAAGACCTCGCTTCGAGCCCAAATGGACCCTAACTACCACCATTCTGCTACATTTTAACCTCTTAACTTCACGGTCCATATCTTAAAGGTTCCAAACAAATTGAAGGTTTGGGTCAAACCTTTATACTTGTCTAATGGCTTCGAGGTTGATGGTCTTCATAGCACTTGAAGTTTATGCATTGTAGTTTTCTCTATTTTGTATCTTGTGTTATGATTGATCATTATGTTGCATTCCCGAGTTTCCGCCATTGTCGGGGTGTGGCAATATGACAAACAATTACTTACATGCAATAGCAGACGATCATTGTTCGAAAATCGCTCATACGAATCTCGAATTTTGGTCGGTGTGTCTCGGCGTGTGTTGGTGAGTGTGTGTGTGTGTGTGTGTGTGTGTGTGTGTGTGTGTATGTTCTATCCCTCTCAGCATATACGCAAGGTTGGAAGACGACGTTGCTTGACCCGAAACTTTGACCCAAACTGTCATTTTGGGCCAGCCCAGCAACACCCATCTCCAGCCTAAAGCAAAACGATGTTGTTTTTGCACCTTCAAAACGCTGTCGTTTGCTTCGCTATTGTATATAAGAATAATTGATATTAACTATACGGTGGCTTCCTAGAGCGACATCATTGAATTTGTGTGACCGAAGGCAATGATGCATGCAACTTCCTTAACTATTATTTTACATTACTCCTCAAGAGTGATGGTAGTGAGGCAAACAATTTCATGACTTCATCCACTATGTATTTATCTCAAGCTTCAAATATTAAACTACAATCGAGCTAAAACACAATTTCATAAATGCTCAAAAAGTGTCATCGATAGATTGTAAAGCTATGCGTTAGCTACTTACAATCTAGAGACGGACTCAGGATTTTTGAGACAGTGTTGCACAATTGCTTTTACGATTATGAGCACTAAAGTTTCTTAGTAGAGAATTTATTAGTTGAAATTGAGGGTTGCACGTGCATAGAAAAGATAATATATAAAAAAAATTACACTCCGTGACCTAAAAATGGGTGCGTCACGGGCTCCATGTAGGTCCGTCCATGTTAGAGTGCAAGGTGCAGTCTAATGCGAATAACCGTTATTGGTGTGCCACTTCAGACATACAATTAATAACGCCACAATAACTAAAACACCCTCCCCAATTATAGGTGTTATTGGTGCATGTGGGTCACTTAAAACTCAATAAAAATACCCTACTTACTTTAAAAAAGGGAAAAAGCCTAAGGACCGCTCCTTGGTTTCTTAGTGAAAGGAACGAATAAAACTAATGGCGGTGCAGTTTGGCATGTCATTAGTATAAAAACATCCTGTTAATGGGGGGCACCGCTTACTCTTAAGCGGTGGCGTTGTCTAGGGCTGACTATCGGGTCAAAACCGAACCAAAAACCGATTTAGAGAGAAACATAAACGAGAACCAAACCGAAATGATTTGAGACGAACCGAACGGAACCGAACTGGTTCGGCTTGGTTCGGTTTAGATAGTTTATGTGTGTTTATCTTGGTTTTGACTTATATAAAATTGAACATCGAACCAAATAAGATTGGTTTGGTTTCAGGTTGACCAGTTCGGCTCGATTTGTGAGTTCGGTTTTGTTGATTTTGCTCGGTCTTGCTCGTTATAAGTATGAGGCAAAATCACATTGCATCCGAGTCGGATCCTACCCGAAGTCACAAAGAAGCCCGAGCCCAAAGTCCCAAAGTAAAGAAGGGGGTTGTTATAAAAAACCAAAAATAACAAATAGGGTTTCCGTCCTTTTATCCCACCTCCGCCGCTCTCCAACTACACTCTTTACATCCTGCAAAATGGTATTTATTTATGGATTCTCTATCTTTTTAAACTAATAAGCTGATTAGCTCAACTGTTAGATTGTTACATGACTGCTCACGAAATAATAACTTTTTATTATATTTGCATTTGTTAATTGTTTATTTTATTGGTTAGTAAGTGTGAAGCTAGACATGTTTTTGATACAAATGAGTATGTTATGGTACGTCTAACCAAAATGCCACTCGCTTATGAACCTGTTATGTTGTTGAATATTAACGTATATGCAATGCTTCAACATGTTCCATTATGATACGTGTATTCAGTTATAAATGGCATATTATTGCAAAATAACAAGGTCAGGTACCACACGATTAATACTTCAGGTATACGTAACATAATGGAACATTTAAAACGTACATGTCTATTGTATAGCTTAAACCTTATTAGTATTGCCCATTTGTAAAGAGCATAACCGTATGATCTTATGAAAGAGAGCTATTGTTTTTTTTAATAAGAAATTGGTTATCCTTTTTGCTAACTTTTTTTTTGGTCTGAAGTTGCACATTTTTAGATGTTGTGGGGGTTGTGAAGAAGAATAATTGGTTATATGCGTGTTAAGTGGGCGTTGTTAATGTTTGATTTGCGATTCGTTGTGACGTTGTATCTGTCAAAAACTAATTATATGGCTTTTTTTTGCAAACTTGTATTATAGACAAAGAGGACCAAGAAGGCTGGTATTGTTGGGAAGTACGGTAAGTGTCTTTTTTTTCTTTCTTTTTTTTTAAACTTTATCAAGTCAATTTAGTTTTATGATTGTGTTACTGATTACACCTATGCCTTGTTGTGGCTAGAATAAACGAAACATTTGAAATAATCTGTTTTTCTAAAATAGATTTTTAATTGTGTTATCAAAGTCCAATTCAAAGTTGACAATGTCTAGACATCTACGGGGAAAATAATATCTTGAGATGCTATTTTTTTGTGTGTGCAGATCTTGAGATGCTAGTTTGCTATATATAACTACATTTTAATATATAGAGTTGTATCCGTTCTTAACTCAGTTACTGCTGAAATGTCTCATTTTGTAGTGTTGTTTGATATGAGACTACTATTTTATAAAGATGTTATATTTTGTTACCTACATCAAATTTTATTCATCACAGTGGATTTGTTTTTTAACTGCTTTTTATGCTTTAAACTTTGTTTAGGTACTCGTTATGGTGCTAGTCTGCGAAAGCAGATCAAGAAGATGGAGGTCAGCCAGCACAGCAAATATTTCTGCGAATTTTGTGGAAAGGTACATTTAAACATCCCCTTTAGTTATCAGTGTGTAGCTTTGAGTCTCTTATCTCTTATTCACTTATGAATTCTAAGAATCTTTCATATAAAAAAATTGTATAGTATGCCGTGAAAAGAAAGGCTGTTGGAATTTGGGGCTGCAAGGATTGTGGCAAGGTCAAAGCAGGCGGTGCATACACATTGAAGTAATGTTCTTGTAACTCTCTTTCATAGATATCATTTAGAATATACAAGGCATTGACCTAGTTTTAGGGTAATCCATATTTGTATGATTATTTTCCTGAATTTGTAATTAAGAGTATCTAATACGATTTCAAACAACTTTTGGATATCGACATGGCGACATGTTCTAACAGTTTTATTTTAGCCAAAATATAATTATTTGACCCGTTAAAGATAATGTTTTATTTAAAGTCACCCATTTTCAGTAAATAGGATGAAATTGCCACCTCTAAGCGCTTTGTTCTGCCCTCTAATGATTCTTTTTATTTTCGTGTAACAGCACTGCTAGTGCCGTGACAGTGAGGAGCACAATCCGACGTTTGAGGGAGCAAACAGAGAGTTAGTGCACATTGGCTGTTATAATTGGTTACATGTTATCAGTTTTGTGTTGGAGGGACAGATAGCTGAATCAGTGAAACCAGTGTTTAATTTTGGAATGATATAAATGTTGTTGACGTCAAAATGTTTGCTTTTTTTAAAATCTGGCTGGTGCTTACTGGTCGTACTTGGTTACTTTTGTGGTTATATATTGCATATGAGATCATTCATGATCACACTCTTAAACCGATGTTAAACATGAATTATTAAATTCCAAGTCAAAGCAAAACCAACAAACATCATAATACTTGTATAGCGTTTAAAAGGCTACGAGAAAAAGGTTTCATAAATTTTGTGGCGATGCGTATGCTGAATACTATAGTCCAGTGCACTTGCCATTTACATAATACATAAACGTAACAATTAGAGTTAAGTACATTTTTGGTCCTTGTGGTTTGGTGCGAGTTCACTTTTGGTCTAAAATTCAAAAAAGGTTCACTTTTGGTCCAAAAACATAGTTTCTGTACACTTTTAGTCTAATCCCGTGAATTTGCACTAAAATTTTTGGACTAAAAGTGAACCGAAACTATGTCTTTTGGACCAAAAGTGTAACGAAACTATGTCTTTTGGACCAAAAGTGGACCGAAACTATGTGTTTTGGACCAAAACCAAACTTTTTTTTATTTTTGAACCAAAAGTGAGAAAATGCACCAAACCACAGGGACCAAAAATGTACTTAACTAACAATTATAAGGATCCTACTTACTCCTAACCACCTTAACTGTCTAGAAAAAAGAGGCAGTTCAGATGCTGAACTGCCTCCCCAATAAATACAGGTGGAATGATTGCAGTATATTTGCATTTGCATTTCAATGTTTTAATAAATACAGGTCGAATGATGGATCACTCGCATCATAATATGATAAATTTGGTTTTGAATTGCTTTAACTTCTGCCACTCTTGCAGCATTGGCAGTTCGGTTAGCTGCTGTTATAGCTTTGTTTACTCTCGTCAAACCTCTGCAATTGCCACTGCTTTCTCAGTTATACGTCTTGCTTCCTGTTAGAAACATTAGTTTAGAAAGAAACAAAAAACAATTATTGTTATGGTTTATTAAAAAGTTAAAAAAACATACCAGTTGAATCATTGTTAGATAATTTAATAGTTAATAATATAGAGGGGGCAAATTTAACCAACTTGGTTATTAACGAGCGAATATTTGGTTACTATTTAGCCCTAACATATAGAACACATAAATGTTTTATATAATAAAAAAATTACATCATTTCAGAGTTTACTATGAGATTTGATTTTATAGAAGAAAAAAATAGACTAATGATTTTGACACGTGGACAAAATCGTACAATCTACTTGGTTAATAAAAAGTCAAAAGCGGTTTTCAATTGATCAAAATTGAAAAAATTCGTCTACAATGAAAAAATGACCAAAAAATATATGTGTCAAAACTATGATAAAAAACTTTGAAAAATAGGAGGTAATTAATAAAATTTTAGTAGTTGAATTTTAAATAACTTATACTCTCTCCGTCTTATTTTTATTGTCCACGTTTCCTTTTTGGGATGTCTCAATTTAATTGTCTACTACTAAAAATAGATAGGGAAGTTTGATCAAGTTTAATATATTACCTTTTTTTAAAATTGTTATTACAAACTTTAAAGAAGACTTTAATTAATTAACTAAGGGTAAAACTGTCATTCTGTCAAAAAGTAAGAAAGAGAAAACAGTAATAAATGCACTTTTCTTAAACTGTGTGTTTTTTGTCGGGGGACAATAATTTTAGGACGAAGAGAGTATGAACTTAAGTGTAAACTTATAAATTTTCATATTTTTAATAAATTAAAAAAAACCCCGTTGATTTTATACCTCCCACACTTTATATTTTAAAAATAAAACATATATAGTGTTCTAAAAATAAAACATATATGTTGTTTTAAAAACACAACATATATATTTATGCATGTGATTATAAAAATTAAAATAAAAACACAAGTTATTTTCTATTTCTATTTTGACACTCAGTAAAATAAAGCAATGCGGTTTGCTTATAAAACTCAAAATGAAATCTCAATTTGGTCAAAATATTGAATTTTCATCTAATTTATAAAATGTGCTAGAAAAAACATATGTGTCAACTTTGTAAAAAAAACTAAACAATTGAGAGGGTAATTAACAAAGCTATAGTTGTTAAATTTTAATAAAATATACTTATCAATCTTTATGTTTTTAATAGCTTTATAAACTTATTAAATACTTCATATTTATATATAATAAAAAATACAAAAATATGTTATATATATTAATATATATTAAACCAATGTATTTTCACGAAATTGTAAATATAGAAAGAAAGATACGAGTTACTGTAACATGTAAATGAATACACGATATTGTACATAAACAAACGACTTATGTTATTATTCTTTATATCCGAAAAAAAGTATTCTTTCTAAACTACCCGCATTTAAACTCATGTTATTCATCTTTATAAGTTTAACCCGCGTACGAGTTTAAAAATGGGCGTAAATTATTATTAACAGAAATATAAATATCAAAGTAAAGGCACGACCTCACACCTTAGTGAGAGATTACAATAACTAGATGGGATTCTACATATTACAACGACACATATTTTTCTAAGGTCGTTGTGTGCTACTAAACACATATAATGTCTAGAACATCTATCTATTATACTAAAAGATTGAGCCCCTAAATTTATTGGGGCTGTATCTTTAAATGATTTGTCTCACCCAGAGAACCATAAGTACAAAACCCTACTGCATACATTGATAAGCATCTTGAGGAGTACCCCATGCTTCTATGATTATACCGAAAAATATGTAGAGTTTTTACATTTAATGCAGCAGTATTAATGAGGGAGGGACCATTTGTGTCAAGATTATGTAGCTTTTTCTCAAAGCTAACCCTAATCCTAACACTATAAATAGGGGGTCCCTAAACCTCATTTTTCATCCCATACCTCTCCTCTCTTCTCTCTTGGTCGAAATTAGGGATCCCCATGAAAGGGAACCCGAAATTTCGGTACATTGTTTAGACTTTAGGCTTTAGGGTTTAGGCTTTAAGCTTTAGGCTTTAGAACTATTGTTTTCTTTGTTGTTATAGATAAGTCCTCTCTTCTCTCTTGGTCGAAATTAGGGATCCCCATGAAAGGGAACTCGAAATTTCGGTACATTGTTTAGACTTTAGGCTTTATAGCTTTAGAACTTTTTTCTTTGTTGTGATAGATAAGTAATTTATGTAGTGTGTTTTTTTGATGAATATATTGTGTAGCATTCAAGGTTGTGTAACACAAGCTTTGTATATTTGTACAAATCCATGTGAATAAATGGCTTCATGATCACTGGTCTATTCATACTAAAAAGATTGAGACCCTATATTATTGGGGGCTGTATCTTTAAATGATTTGTCTCACCAGAGAGCTATAAGTACAAAACCTCAACTTAATACTGAAATCCAATATCATGGAGTATTAATGATTAGCGATCAATGCCATTTTTTCATGTGAATTCAATCTGTGCAAACTTTTAGTCTTTTTAGCATCCCATTATCTCCTTAAAAACTTTTAATTTCAGTTATTAAGAATATCACAAGCCTTTGCTATTTATAAAAAGTCCTCTTCCATATCTTCACTATGAGTCACTATATAAACTTCAACCAATTAGGATGTGACAAACATATCACTTTTGTTTTGTTCACTGCACGTATGCGATTTAATAAAGTGAATCAAGACAGGGACGGAGTCAACTCAGTATTTACCGAATTAGACCGAGTCGGCTACAAGAACAAGAAGAAAAACCATATTCAAACAGATGTAGCATCTCCCCGTCAGCAACAATTCCTCTTATATTCCTTTACTCCCATCCTTCTCATATCACAACAAAACTACAAACCTATATCATCAAACCATACGAATTTGAACTTTAATGAAAATTAATGATCTCAGAATTTCTTTTCTTTCGTGTTGTGCAACAACATCATGACCTTACAAGATCATACACGATAACGAATATGATGATATTCGTTACAATTCTGTTACAATCTATCTTTGTTTCGTTTAAAGAAAACACAAAAACAAAACCTAACTGAGACCTTTGGAAAGATAACAGTATGGTGGCGTTTTTGACATGGAACCTCGCCACCATCTCGCCAACCTTACAAAGAGCTCGGCGTTTGAAATTTTTCAATATTCTGCTGTGGATAACGGTTAGAGAAGACAACAAGTTTCGAAATATAACCGTCCTTCGTTTAAACAAACCAACGGATAATAGTTTGACACTATTTCCTTTGTGGAGGGATATGGTGATGTATTGATCTATGTTGTTGATGCGTTTTGGTTTGAGAGGAAATATAGTGGATGCAGGCGTTTGAATAAGAAGAGCAATTAGGGTTGAGAGATTTTATACTAACCTAAATATTAGGGATATCATATTTGGGCTGATCATTTTTGTCATTGTAATTGGGCCAGGTGCAATCCATTCGAAAATTACTAATTTGGCTAGTTGGAAAACGTTGTTTGTTTAAATGAATTATGGGATGGCTAAATTTTTATCCATGTTTTTTTTAACTACGTAGTATCATATTGTATATTTTTTATTATTGTATTGTATTTTATTGTTTGTCTATTCGTTTACTTTGAGCAAACTACGAGTGGTGCGTAGTATATATATATAAAGATGTAGAATTGTAGATATGTAAATATTATTTGACATTGGTCCAACATGTATTGCACGAGAAAAAGTTTAAAAATCACTTAATTATTTTAATCCTTTCTTAAGCTTATTTTGAAGTAGCCTGAGTTAATTAGCAATAAACACTTAGATACAAACCATAAGTGTGCATCGAAGGGTTGCATGTTCTACAACGCATCTAATACTTTACAAGGCACCATTTCCCAAAGTTTTACACAATCAGATAACGCATCATATTTAACCAAACAATAACTAGATGGGATTCTACATATTACAACGACACATATTTTTTCAAGGTCGTTGTGTGCTACTAAACACACATAATGTCTAGAACATAATAACTAAAATTTTAGTTAAACAAAGACAAATCTTTTATGCAACAAAAATTTATACAAAATATCAATTGATATTAACACATAATGAAAAAATTATATAAACTCGTACGTGCATGTGTATTGTAAGTATTTAAGTATTAAAAGTTAATATAATTTTATAGAAAAATATTAAACATTACAAATCATAAATTTATGATTTGTAACGGTATTTAACTTCAAAACAAAATTATTCAAATATCATTACCCGTTATACTATCTCCCTAAGTTACGTGCGTGCACGGATTTATGTAATTTGTTTGTTGATTAAGATATAACTATTCTGAATAAAAATATTAAGAGTAAAATGAGTTTGAAATTCGAACTGTAAGTAAGAATTGAAGTGAGTTTATATTAATTTACATGGAGTAAAGTAAAAAACAACACAATTAAACATATAAATTAGATGTTCTTAAAAAAACATATAATCTACTTAAAATCGCAATAACAAAATTATTACTTATAATTCATCATTAATGTCTAAGTCCCGTACGTACACGGGTATTAAAACTAGTTAAATATCAAAGACAAAAAAGGAGATGGGTGGAATGGGTTGAATTTGGTCATTGTATAATTAAATAAATAGCTTTACCAGAAGATTAGCTTATTTATTTTAAATATATACAATTAGAGGGAATTGTTGGATTATTTTACTGTTAGAAATATTAATAAAAAATTAAGTCGGTATTAACCTATGTTACCTGACCCGTTTGATGTGTGTGTTTTAAGCTTTGTTTAGGCTCACCCAACCGACCATTTTCTCTTTTCTGTGTGTTTCTTCTACCCAGTGTTAGGGAACCATAAACCGTAAGCTCCATAATCAGCATGGACTCCACTAAGAAGCCACCTAAAACTCTACTAACGATGAGATTTAACTGCATGATTGCCATCTGTTTCCCACAATCTATTGTGATTAGTGATTCATATATTACCACTGTCGAGGATTTATTTCTTTTTTTGTATTCTGTGGGTTTTTGGATTAGCACTTCTGGTCTTTTATCGTGGGTATGGTTGCCGTTCTTTTATCTTTATTTTTTGGAACCTTGATTTTTATGTATCTATTTGTCGTCTTGGATGTTGGTTGCCATTTTAAAGCATTTCTGAATTTTTGTGGTGTATGTGACTATGTTGGATGTAGATGTTAGGATTCATTTTTATGGATATTGTTAGGTTGGATTATTGTTGTTGTTGCCTGTTTTTGTTTGGTCTTTTAAGAATCTTTCATGTTTTGTGGTATATATGAGTATGTTGTTTCTCTAGGTTTGGATGTAATGTAGGTCTTTGGAATGGTTCTTATTTGGTGCTTGAAAAATTACTCAGTTCAATGTTTTATTTCTTTAATTGTTTAGTATGCATTTTGTTTGGTTGTGTTATGTTGTGTTTAAATAGTTTGTGTAATGGTTATATTTTGTGTATGTACTTTTGTTAATGTTTCTTTTCACTTTCCCATGTTTTCTAAGTGTTCTTTGCTTTGTTTGATCGACTATATTTCAAAACGCCTTTTGTTGTTTGTTTTGCTGTTATAAAACTATTTGTTATTAAAGATGTTTTCATTATTATTTTCGGTGGTCGTTGGTTGCTGTGTTTGTGTGTATAAGTATGAGAGGAAAATCAAAGAAATTGCTTAATAGTGATAAGCCTAAATTGTTGGAAAACCCAAACTCAATCCTCAATTTCAAAGAACACGATGTTACATCCCATTCTTGGCCTGGTAGTTCTGTATATGGTCATCGTTCTGAGTCAGAGGGCCTATTTCAAACATTGCCTTTGTCGCGTGCTATTGAACAACAGGTTACATATGAGTCAAGTGGTGAAGTAACGCCGACGATTCTTCATTGTTATCTCCCTTTAGAAGGTAGTTTCAATTTACCATGTGTTTGTTTATTCCAGTTTGTCTGAATTTCATCTGAGATTTGGTTTAATGTGTCATTTTAATATATTATAGGGATATCAATGCAAGTCTCCAGGACTACTTCATGTGACCTTAAGCGCAAGTCACAACCAGACGATGCGTTGGATGTTTTTGACAGATATTCACAGCTCTGTACGAGGAACGTGTTGCCTCGCCGTTCTTCCAGTTCACCACATCTGCCAACTTCTTTTAGTGCTGTTGGTACCAACAACGATAAAAGTGCACATATTATTTCTAATGATTCTCTGAATACGACGTTTGTTCAAAATGAAAGTAAGCTTCTGCTTTGAAATATATGTGCTTAAATTCTCTTTCTTTTTATCGTTGTTCCTATATTTTAATTCGTCGTTTTTATTATTTGCAGATTTAAGCCATGAGTGGAGCAATATTACCAGTACATGAAAGTCCTTGGGAAAAGAAATCATACTGGATTTTGAGCATTCAGCTGTTCGTTTGGGCTCCAATGAACGGGATTTAGAAAGGGTTTTTTTGAAACCTCAGCATGTTCGAGATGATCTTTATGGTTGTCTATTTCAACAATCAGAGAGTGTAGAAACACAAGGTATAAAAGTTGATAATGTCACTATTTTTTAGCAATGCTTTTATTCGTTTTTTATGTCAGAAATTGTTTTGTTTGCAGTGCGGGTGATGAAGCATATATTGTAAATGCTAATGTAAATGCCAACTCTCAAGGCTTTTTATTGACAACGAAAAGCGAGGAAGCTTTAAGCCCTACAGATATCTTTTGGTCCAGTGTAGATAGACTACAGATTTTGAAGATTTTGGGTTTGCATAGTTTTCTATGACATTATTTTAACGTCTTCTTTCTTCCTTTGTTTTTATGTGCTGTTTATAGGTAGTGTTCACGTTAGTTTTCTGGCTTCACGACCATCTAAGAGGACGCATTCAGATGTTTTCCAAGGAACATTACCATCTGAAGGGTCACCTTTAAAAAGAAGCCATTCGTCTACTTCAAGAGTTACAAATAGACGTATGACGATATTTAGACGCGCCAATGCTGGACACGACACTTCTGGTCACATTGGAGGTGATTAGCTTTTTTTATTTTTTTCTTTGTTTTTGTTGTCTGGCTTTAATCAGTGTGTTGATTTATTACTTCTTGATGTATCTAGGTGTTTCCTATGTGTACAATGATTTAGGTGACTGTGACCAGCGGTGTTATCATTATGGAGCTACATTTTGGTTTGGAGAACGTTTAAAAGGTCATTCGAATTCTCGCAAACCTGCGTATCATTTATGTTGTGGAGGAGGAAGAATTTACATGGATCCGACTCCTGATCCACCCGAGTATATTAAAAGTCTGCTTCAAAACAAACATTTTATGGACAACATCCGGGCGTACAACCAGATGTTTGCAATGACTTCTTTCGGTGCTAAGATTGACGAGTCAATTAATAACGGGATAGGGCCTTATGTTTTTAAAGTGTCGGGGCAGGTGTATCACTGGATAGGATCGCTGTGTCCACTTGCGGGAGAGCCACCAAGATTTCTACAGCTGTATATTTATGATATGCAGCATGAGCTTGAAAACAGAATGTGACATTTTGGTGGACTGGATAATAGCAATTTGGACCCAGAAATAGTTCAGGGTCTTATACATTTCTTAAATACTCACAATGAGCTGGTACAGCTCTTTAGGACAACCAGAGATAGATGCCAACAAATTGATGTTCCAGAATTCAAGATAAGGTTATACAATGGTGACGGTACGCGTGGTTACGAGCTCCCAACTTCAAATACTCTAGGGCAATAGTTTTTGACAGTGGAGTTACAGGTAGTACAGAGTTTGATGTGGTAATTCAACACAGGGGCGGTCCACCTCAGAGAATTAGCAAGCTACATCAGTCGTATATGTCGTTGCAGTTTCCACTCCTTTTTGTCTACGGACAGTCAGGGTTTCACACTAAATTGAAGCTCAAGCCAGATGACGGTAGAGACAAGGAAAGGCGACTCACGATGCTTGCATACTATGCATATCAGCTGCATCCTCGGGTGAGTGAATACAATTTCATTTTCATATGTGGGAGGCTGTTTCAGCAGTACGTGGTTGGAGTTTCTGTTGTATTGAGCAAAATCGGCTGGTTTCATACGTAAGAAACAAAGCGATATGCGAAGTGACTACCTATCAGGTTTATACGACGTTATTTCCAGAGGAGAGCGAGATGGCTATAAAGTTGGAGGAAGGATAATACTACCAATGTCTTTCACAGAGGGGTCGCGGTATATGTATGCACATTATCTAGATGCTTTAGCTATTTACCAAAAGCTGGGTAATCCATAGTTTTTTTTATCACTTTTACTTGTAATGTGAAATGGCCAGAAATCAGAAGATATATGGCCGACTATCTAGAGCTTACCGCTGCTGACAGGCCAGATATTGTCTGTCGGGTTTTTGAGCAAAAGATACATGCTTTTCTGGACTTTTTGAAAAGGGAAAAGATTTTTGGAGCTGTTACAAGAGGTGCTATACTATATTGTTTGTTAAATCTATTTATTTTATTTACGGGTATTAAAAAAACTCTCTAACCTTCAATTATTTTAACAGTTCTGTATACAGTTGAATTTAAAAAAGCGCGGTTTACCACATTGCCATACTTTGCTCTGGGTAGATTCAGAGAGCAAGATACAAGGACCTGAAGATTTTGACAGGCTGATTTCAGCTGAGTTACTAGATCCGCAAACTGATCCTCAAGGTTACAAAGTAGTGTCAGAAATGATGATTCATGGACCATGTGGCGATCTTAATATGAATGCCACATGTATGAAATGTAATAAGTGCAGTAAGAATTTCCCAAAGAAGTTTACAGGAAAAACTTTTTTTGTTGACGAAGGTCGGGTGCACTATCAAAGAAGAGACACAGGGGTATCTACAATGAAACATCAGATACGATTGGACAACAGCTACATGGTTCCATAAAACCGTGATTTGCTTTTAGCGTTTGAAGCTCATATAAATGTTGAGTATTGTGGGTGGAGTATGCTGATAAAATATCTTTTCAAGTATATCTCAAAAGGGACAGACAGGATATTCACTCGAGTTTCCAAGCCTCTTGGTGAGTCTTCTAACGCAGCTGGCCGCCAATAGATGAAAT
This sequence comes from Tanacetum coccineum, assembly GCA_026074375.1. Taxonomy (NCBI): domain Eukaryota; kingdom Viridiplantae; phylum Streptophyta; class Magnoliopsida; order Asterales; family Asteraceae; genus Tanacetum; species Tanacetum coccineum. Next base: position 30,833 of record BQNB010035763.1, on the reverse strand, counting down.
TCATAATTATCTTAAAGGCCGATTTGTATGTCCGCACGAAGCCATGCGGAGAATTTTAAAGTTTGATATTCACTGTAGAGAACCCGTTGTGAAAATACTCTCTGTTCATTTGGAAGGCATGCAGAGAATCACTTTTAGAGACAAAGACAAATTAGAATATGTTGTCAACCTACCTGGCCAAAAGAATATGACGCTGATAGAATGGTTAGCCTACAATGAGGCTAATGAAGACGGAAGGCATCTAACGTACTTAGATTTTCCTTTATAGTTTGTCTGGTATGATGATCGTAAAAGCTAGTCACTACGTCGGAATAGTAAATCAGTCATTGGTCGTCTTGCGTACGTACATCTAACGTCAGGTGAGATTTTCTATTTTCAAATGTTGTTATGTCACCAAAAAGGTTGTAGAGACTTCCTTGAAGTGCAGACTGTGCATGACATCATTTACCTAACATGTAGAGCTGCATGTGAGGCACTGGGTTTGCTCGGAGACGACAATGAGTAGGACATTGCAATGCAAGAGGCATGTGTATCGGCGACGTCATCCCAACTCAGATTTGTTTTTGCTCACATTCTTACTCATTGTGAGGTTATTGATCCTTTAAAACTTTGGACAAAGTACTGGAAGGAAATGAGTCATGATATTCCCGAGAGAGTCTCGGAAATGACCTATATCCCTAATTATCATCTTAACGATGATAGGCTCCAGGGATACATATTGTATGAACTAGAAATTATTCTGACCAATTATGGCAAGTCGTTGCAACACTTTGGCCTAGGACCGCCACCTCCAGGATTGTTAGACATGCTGGCTAATAGATTGCTAATGGAGGAGAGGAACTACAAGCAAGAAGAGCTGCAGCAAGAAAAAAATGAGTCAATTCCTAAGTTAAACGAAGCTTAGCGGAATATATTTAACCGAATCATTAATGCCAACGCAAGTAATCAACAGAAGCTGATATTCGTTTATGGCCATAGAGGCACGGGTAAAACTTTCCTATGGAAAACCATCATTAGCACATTACGCTGTGAAGGAAAAATAGTTTTGGCCGTTGCATCGTCTGGTATTGCTTCCTTAATTCTCCCGTCAGGCCGAACTGCTCATTCCATATTTAAACTTCCTATAGAACTTACGGAAGAATCATTGTGTAAAGTCACCAAGAATAGCCAACTTGGAAAACTATTGGCCGACACAGATCTTATAATCTGGGATAAGGCTCCCATGAAGGATAAGCGTTGTTTTGAAGCATTGGACAGAAGCCTAAGAGATATATTAACCATGCCACATCGTCTGTTTGGAGGCAAGTCGATTCTTTTAGGTGGAGACTTCCGTCAGACACTACCAGTCAAGAAGGGTGCTTCCAAGATGGAGATCATAGCATCATGTATTTCTCAGTCAGAGCTCTGGTCGTACTTCAAAGTGTTCACACTCAATGAAAATATGCGATTATCAAGGCCTGGTGTTAGTGCAGAAAAACGCAACTTAATTTGTTCTTTTGCTTCATGGCTTTTGGATATTGGGGATGGAAGAACTGGTGAACCAGATCAAGAAGACCTGAGAACAGCAATTAGATAGATATTCCTCTTACCTACTGCCTTCCTGATGATGAACAAGGTCTCTCAAAGCTTATCAACTTCGTCTATGACGAAATGACGCTCAGAACACCTTCTGTAATAACCTTACAGGAGAAAGCCATCGTGTGTCCCAAAAATGAGACTGCAGACATGATTAACTCAAAAGTATTGGAAATGGTGCAAGGCGAAACGACGACCTACCTAAGTCATGACGAAGCAATACCACTTGAACGTGATGGAGCAGACACAGAAATGCTCTACCCTGTAGAACACCTAAATACACTCAAATTTCCCGGTTTTCCTCCACATCGACTAGAGCTTAAGATTGGAGCACCGGTTACGCTTGTAAGAAATGTAAACGTTGCTGGTGGTTTATGCAATGGGACAAGGATGATAGTCAGACGAATGATGACGAAGCTAATTAAAGTGCAGATTATTACAGGCAATAGAGTAGGCGAAAATGTTTTCATACATAGAATTTCCCTCAACCA
>BQNB010035763.1:0-28061 GCA_026074375.1 Tanacetum coccineum | reverse complement strand
TAATAAACGTATTCTCTGCGTAAATGCGTGCGTCCCCATAGGCTCAAATAATTCCCGGACATATATAATTTATATTCTGTTCATATTCCAACAGTAATAACATGTAATAAAAACAATTGAATTATTTTAAATTACAAACTATATATTGGTTTTACTGATACATGTAACAAAAATCAAGGCTCAAATATGAAAGCCGCAATGCAAAAGACACAGAAATTACCAAATTCGGGTCATCCAAAATGGAAAGTTCGAGGCTTGTGTGAAAAAAAAGGCTAGCTAGAAAATGGGTGGCTATATCTAGAATTACAATCCAAGAATTTAAGGCTATATCTAGTTGGCTTTGTAAGGATATCTATTGTAACCTTCATTAGAAGTCTTCTTGCATAACCATGACCAATCAAAGTTTAGGTCATCACAACTACTATATAGAACATACATATTTCAACCTAGTTAAAGTTGAGCCAGGTATCTTCGTTTTTTTGCGAAACCATATGACATGCCTTAACTTGTACAGCCTTCACTGCACCCAAAGACGTGTCAACTAAACCCTTTCCAACAGACAAAAGAATGGTTATCGTATGGGGCCGGTGCCGGTGATGGGTTTCGGTATGGTTAGCTTGTGTAAGGTTGGTTAAAATAGTAGATTGTGGCCATAAGTTCATTTGTTGGTGGAGTATTTCCGAGCATAAACATGCCTTCGGGTGTCGAGGGAGTGCTTCGGGTAGTTTTTCGTTATTGATGTTTGGTGTTTCGAGGAGTTTTTTTTTGAGACATTTTTGTAACTAAAAATGAGAAGTAAAAGTGTTGAGAGTATGTATATAAAAAGGTAAAGTTGTGTTTAAAAAATGAAGTTATTATTAGCCAATAAATAAATAAGCCCAAGCCCGTTTGTGATTATTTTGGCGCCTGCATCTTACCAAAATACTTCTGTTTACAAGCCTAGGCTCCAACTTCTAGTCATCCGTCTTCAAAAGCTTGTAGACTAAGGTTCTTGCATCATTTAACCTAAAAGGGCCATCGGGTGTCTTCCCGCAACCTTGCTTGGGGTGATACCCTGGAAAATCCTTTTGCTCGAATGGTGCACTCGCAACTAGCTCAAATCCAGCTTGATCTGCAAGCTTATCAACATCCCAGCCCTTGGCAAACCAGCATTGATTTTTATAGTTACTTCTCCTCAATCAACTAACCCTTTGAACGAACCGCCAAACATATTTGCATGATCATCAGTGTTCCACACTTTTGTATGTCTCTCCATCGTATAGAAAATTCATTATAGCCGAATCCAATTTCTTGTTTTGTTGTGGGTCATCTTTGATTTCATTCCAACACTTTCGGTGCTCATCACCCAACTCATACTTACCCAAATAAACTTGGTAGTCTTCATGCAACTTCATTGCATCGAAAGCGTTGAAGACTACCAAGTTTATTTGGGCAAGTATGAGTTGGGTGATGAGCACCGAAAGCGTTGGAATGAAATCAAAGATGACCTACAGCAAAACAAGAAACTGGATTCAACTATAATGAATTTTCTATACTCTGGAGAGACATACAGAAGTGTGGAACAATAGCTAAACAAGACTGATGATCATGCAATCTGTTTGGCGGTTCGTTCAAAGGATTGAGAGGATATCATTCAAGAGAAGTAATTGTAAGGTTCAATGCCGGATTGGCCAAGGACTGGGATGTCGATAAGCTTGCAGCTCAAGCTAGATTTGAGCTGGTTGCGAGTGCACCATTCGAGCAAAAGGATTTTGCTCACCCCTTTGAAATAGGTTCGGTCCGGTTCGGGCCGGTTTCTCTGTCCGGTCCGGTCCGCAATCCGTTTTGCTCACCCCTAGTGAGGGCTCACGCCTACTCCTAGTGGCCTAAGTACCGGTAAGTAAGCATGAAATGTGATCACCCAAACCACCTTAAAGATTCCATGTAAACAGTATGATTACGACCTAATAATTAACACAAAATTTTATTCCACTATACTGTGAACAAACTTGTGTAAACGAAAAATTCAAGTTTATGAAGATAAAAGACCATACCTTGTACCATTTCTCCAAGTTTGACAAGATCTTCAATGTCATGGACTTCATAGCAGCCCCCTTCTCTGACAGACGGGTGGGCCCTGATCCTGGGTGCATTCCTGTTAAAGCTCACAGTTAAAGATAGTTTCTGAACCGCATCAGATTAAAAAGAAAAAGCAATGTTGACATGAGAAACTCACAGAAATTCTCTGCAACGAATATTCTTTCTATCCGACACCTTTATAAGTAGCTTACTGGAATACCAAACAACATATATTAGAAGTGGGGAAATAGATGCTTATGTGTGTATTACTGATATAGTCATACAGATTTACCATTTTTTAATAAATATTATCTTGACGTCGAACATTAGCGTTTGTGCAGTAGCGTTTTTTAGATCATTGAAAGATGACAAGGAAAACTCAAATGATTATAATTACATTCTCAGAGCTTATAAGACATGTGAGTCAAGGTTTCTCATTAATTACAAAACTAAAGACCATTAGCCATAGGCAAATGGTCAAAAATATGACCAAAAATAACACTAGAGACAGTTTGTCCATTCATGAAGTCACTTAAAGATCTCTTCATTTTACATATCCAATTTAGTCGGACATATTGAAAAGAACCACGTCTTTTTTCATTAACAGCTGAATGGGACAAAGAAAATCTGATTCGTTAAGCCTATAGAAAAGGTCTGATGCTATTTAAGTGTCATTTTATACATAACTTAGAGTACATATTTTACTCTAATGAGAATGTAATTATAATCATGTAATTATAATCATCTTAGTTGTATTAACTTGTGCAGTTTTTTTATTTGCATGCTCTTTTATATGGATTTTCATGATTATTATTTCTGCCTTCATTGATTATTGATCATTTAGAAGAACTTGGATGACTAATTTATATGTTAGGCCTGTACTGCACAATTGCGCTTGACCGCTATGTAGTAATGCCATTGATACAGGAACAACATTGCAAACATACATATAAGCAAGAAATCTTATGAAACAAGATAACGAACCAAAATTGCCATAGGCACGTGGTGATTTGTTTTCCAGAATTCGCCAATCACTTGACTAATCTGTGAATGTGTCCTCCTGCATAAACAACACATATCAAATGATTTATCATGTTTCATATTGAGCAGAACGTGATTGTTGCATTTTACCATAAATTGCCAATACTTGTATCCACATACATGTCTATTGGTGTAGAAGTCTAGTGAGACAGAACACAGTGGTGTGCATTTTTCAATTAAAATAAAGCATACAAATAACAGTTGTGTATCAAATCATCAATTTCATTGTCATTATCACATCAAACACATCATTTTACCAAACACCATTACAGACTAAAAATTGCTTTTAAATTGCTGTTTATGCAACTGATGAGAATATACCATGATAACCAATCTGCTACCTATATAGCTAAAGAATCAAGTCTTTTCATGAAATGAACAATTACATAGAAGTTGATTATCTTGTCGTAAACAGCTGTATGGGTATGCAAACAAAACCACCCATCCAATTAGCCTGTCTATATTCGTACAAGACACCAACCAGGTGATAATATGACAAAACCACTAAAGAAGAGTTGTACCTAAGTTCCAATTATGTATCGTTAAGACGGTCTGCTTAGCAAATCTCACTTATTACTTGTTCCTATCCTATATTCAGGTGCTGTGCTGCAGATACCAGCAATGTACTAAAACTATATCTATGACCATATGTAGAATCTCAAAAATGTTGAGTTGAATACTCGTACGTGGCATAGTAGATGACAGGGCCTCTTTTCTTCTTTTGCGTCTTGTTGTTTGCATCAGAAAGAGTAGGCATCATGTTACCTGCGATTAATAGAGACACAAAACTGGTGTTTAAATTATATCGAATAATCACATATACGATGAAACAAAGTATGTTAGAGATAGTTCATGAAATGACTAAATATGTTTCCGACCCTTGAAGTTAGTTGTTTAAACCAGGTCTTCACACTAAATATAGAAAGACATGTGTATTAAGCACTATACAAAATAAGTATAGTAACACGCCAAAAGTATTATGTTTCCATACATTTTAAAAACTTAGTAGCAAATTTGATACTTAGGGGGTGTTTGTTTAAGCTTGTATAGCTGGTTTCTCGCTTATTTGATTTTGAGCTTATGTTTCATAAGCTCACTTTTTGTGGCTTATTTATAAACTTTTCGGTTTATATAAGTTCATTATGACACAATGAACTTATATAAGCCAGAATTTGGTTTTGAGCTTATGTTTCATACGCTCACTTTTTGTGGCTTATTTTGTAACTTTCCGGTTTATATAAGTTCATCAGGACAATGAACTTATATAAACCGGAAAGTTTCAAAATAAGTCACAAAAAGTGAGCCTATGAAACATAAGTTCAAACCCAAATAAGCGATAAGCGGGCTATATAAGCCAAAATAAACACCCCCTTATTTTTTGAGTAACCATAGTTTCTGACCTTTTGGCCAACTAATCCACGGGGTTTGAGCCCACCGCCACACAGACTCAGACCCAAACAAGGTAAAGCCCTCCCCTTTTTCATTCTTAGAAAAAAAACATATACATATTAAGGTAACCTGATACCGAGTTAGGCCGCGTACATATTAAGGTTCGTATACAGTCACGGGGATATACCAATTATCAAAATTCACATATAGTACAAAAAACACTAGTCGGATAATAATGAAAGGAGGTGTTTGTTTCGTCTTATATAGCGGGCTTATGACTTATGTGGTTTTCGGCTTATGTTTCATAAGTCCACCTTTTGTGGCTTATTCTGAAACTTTTCAGCTTATATAAGCTTATTATAACATGATAAGCCAAAAAGTTTCTAAATAAGCCATAAAAGTGAGCTTATGAAACACAAGCCGAAACCAACTAAGTTATAAGCCCATTGTATAAATATAAACCCAAACATAAAAATGATTATGAAAGTCACAAGCTGAAACCAAATAAGCTATAAGCCCCCCAATTGTTTTCAACAATTGACCTAAAATTCAATTATACCTAAAATTAGTCTTTTTTCACTTATTCATATTTTACTAAAAAAAATTAAAAATGACTATAACCCATCTAAACCCCCGAACCAAACCCATCTAGTCTCGGACCCGTTTAGACCCAAACACATCTAGACCCGTGACTTAAACCGCCTATTTTGCCACCTCAAAGCCCACCGCACATATAGTCTCAAACTAAGTAAAGCTCTCCCCCTTTTCGTTTGCGCTCGTTGTCCGATTATCACATATCCTAGACACACTCAGATCAAATAGTTGCTTACGTGTCCGACAAACCACAAAGAGAGCGCCTAATCACCAGTAGGCATCCCACCGACTACTTCAGGTTCTCTCATAAATCCACATCATGTCGACACGTATTGCACAGTCATAACATCTGGTACATAGGCGCGCGGATATGTCATCCCGCTTCTATAGTTGGCGAATACAAGATATATCTTTTGTGCGCGTGGGAAGGGTTGACATTACACATCTACATGGCGGCGTACTAAGCCAATAAACCATATTCTAAAGTTCAATTGTTTTAATCCCGAATTGTTAAACAGCAGGTGTGCGTTACTAACTAGCTTCTTCACATAATACTTGCGCGCCACTGTCATTGAGAACGCGCGAAGACATACTTCAACGTCTTGAGAGCAAAGGTCTTTTTAACAAGGATACTAGATCGCGATGTGGGGTTTGCAACCCTCTTACCGCAACATCTAATTAGTAGGTATCACGACAATCCTTCTCCTCCGTTGGGGAGTCATAGGTGCAAGGCACGCCCCTATAGGCAAGATGTTACCACGTATGTCAAATGTATGAGTGTGTGACCATAGCGTAGCGGTAAAGTTATATAAGTCTTAGTAAACTTAATCATAGTTTAAAAAACACATAATTATTATAAGAAAATAGAATGGGCCGCGGAGACAAGCTAGGCATCCAGGCGATATTATATTTATACTTGCACAAGATATTTTTCTTATTTAAAAAAGTGAAATTCCAAACCACTCGTCATCTCGACAACACACAATCCGTTTCCTATCTGATGCCCACCGGGCGCTTACTAATAGCGGAGAGGATCCAAGGGCGGAGAGAGCCTGCCTTATTAAAGGAGTGTGCACCGCTTGAAGGTTTGTCAGATGTTCCCTGTAGCGGGTAGTTCCCCGAGCGTCTTGCTGCGGACTATACTTAATCCGTCAATCCGTTACTTTTTGAGAGGACCTACAAATAAGAATAAGAATAGGCGCGAGCAAGATATTTCGGACGTACCGAGACGTATAAATAAGATAAGCGCTTACGTGATGAGCGCAGGACATAATATGTGCTAAAATCTTTCTATGTGTTGACAAAGAAACGCATATCTGGTAACATCTTGCTTACCGCAATTAAAAAAAAAAAGATATGGTAGATCTTTATTTCTGGAAAAAATACGTGGCGTAATATCCTTGTTACCTAATTATAAAAAGATATGTAAAATCTCTTATATCCAGGAATATTTGGGGAGAATCGTCATGAAGTTTTATTGTTTATGGCAAAACAATTTGTTACACCTAAATAGAATGTGCAGTATTTAAAAAGACAAAAATGTTTTATGTTATGATTTTTGGCGCGACATAAAATTTGTTGGTTCCGACATAATTTTTGGGCGTTCCAAAAAATAAATAAGAATAAGATGGGACAGCAGACAGAATTTTTTGGGCGCGACATAATTCTTTGGGCGTACCAAAAATATATAAATAAGATGGGCGCGACAGAATTTTTTGGGCGCGACATAATCCTTTGGGCGTACCAAAAATATATAAATAAGATGGGCGCGACAGAATTTTTTGGGCGCGACATAATTCTTTGGGCAGTGACCAAAAAATATAAAATAAGATGGCGCGACATGAATTTTTTGGGCGTCGACAATAAAATTCTTATGGCGTACCAAACAATACATATAAATCAGATGGGACGCGACAGAATTTTTTGGAGCGCGACATAATCCTTGGGCGTACCAAAAATATATAAATCAAGACATGGCGGCGCGGACAAAATAATATGGGCGCGACATAAATTCTTTGACACTTAGAAACAAAAATTGCACACAATAAATAAGATGTGGCCGCGACAGAAATATTATCTTGGGCGCGACAGAAATTGTTTGGGAATAATATTACACACATTACAACAGATGCGTATTGTGAATTCGGCGATAGATAATAGAACCGAATATTGTTGACTTGTGTTAAATCAGTTTTTCATTAAAGACGCAATGACATAACATGCTTAAACATCAGAAAAGCAAAAATAATAAGAAAGGTTTTAGAGTTACCGGCTTTTGGTTGATTGTTGCTTTTTGATAATATATGCAGCAACGAAACATAGTTTATTCATGTCCCACGAAGCGCCCTCAATCTGTTGATACAAAAGATGATGTACCTAGATGCAGGCCCGAATTAGTACTAATACGGGTTGCTTGCTCCACAGGCGCATGCACCAAGTGAATCTTGAGTGAGACCTGCGCACTAAGTCAGAGAAAGCACACGTAGTTACCGTGGGATTGTCTCCCACGATTAACTCCGGCTTGAGAGAGTCACGTAATGCGGTTTTTATGGTATATAGATCGGTGATTATTAGGTATGGAGAGTGGTTTTCTAGGGTTCTTAGAGCGTAGAACAACTGTGAATAGAATACCATGGTCTCCTTATATAGGGTAAAACCCTAAGACCTTTACGTGTCCATAATTAATATAACCGGATATTACATAATTCACACATCATAAGTAACGGTCAAAAGTTAACATTATGGGCTATAGTATCCTCATATTACTTATGGATACAGTAACAGTACCTCACTAAATATCTCATTAAATGGTCATAAGTAGACACAGTCAAAGTAAAATGACTCCTGGCTTACAACGACTAGCGCATGCAGGCGCAAATGTTCTAGCACCCGCGCCCAGACTTGGTCCGTGGACCATGACACCCGCACGACATGACCAGTCTAGCGATAGGTAAAATGGCATTGACCCATATTCGTAATAAATGTGTCGGTAGACAAATAACTCGGGTCAACCGTCGTCTGGATGTTTTGCAATCAGAAAGAGTAGGCATCATTTACCAATCAGATGCGATAATCGACACACGAAAAAGGGGGACGGAAAGAAACTGGTGTTTAAATTATATCGAATAATCACATATACGATGAAACAAAGTATGTTAGAGATAGTTCATGAAATGACTAAATATGTTTCCGACCCTTGAAGTTAGTCGTCTTAACCAGGTCTTCACACTAACTATAGAAAGACATGTGTATTAACCGTCTACCCAAATAAGTAAGTACCCCCAACAAAGTATTATGTTATCCAATACACATTTTACAACACTTAGTAGCAAATTAGATACTTAACAGGGGGTCAGTTTGTTTAAAGCTTGTTTAAAGCTGAGTTTCTCTCGCGTTATTTGATTCTTTGATGCCTTATAGTTTCATAAAGCTCGCTCTTTTTTAGTGAGCTTACCTATATAAAACTTTTGTCGGTTTAAATAAGTATCAGTTATGACATAATGAGACTTATATATGCCCACGAATTTGTGGTTTTGAGCGTTGTTTTCACTACGCTCAACTTTTAGTTGAGAAAAATGAAAAAAAACCAAAACTTATTTTGTAACTTTCCGGTTTATATAAGTTCATCAGGACAATGAACTTATATAAACCGGAAAGTTTCAAAATAAGTCACAAAAAGTGAGCCTATGAAACATAAGCTCAAACCCAAATAAGCGATAAGCGGGCTATATAAGCCAAAATAAACACCAACCCCTTCTTTATATGAGTAACCATAGTTTTTGACCTTTTGGCCAACTAATCCACGGGGTTTGAGCCTACCACCACACACACTCAGACCCAAATAAGGTAAAGCCCTCCCTTTTTTCATACTTAGAAAAAAAAACATATACATATTAAGGTTACCTGATACCGAGTTAGGTCGCGTACATATTAAGGTTCGTATACAGTCACGGGGATATACCAATTATCAAAATTCACATATAGTACAAAAAACACTAGTCGGATAATAATGAAAGGAGGTGTTTGTTTCGTCTTATATAGCGGGCTTATGACTTATGTTTATCGCTTATGTTTCATAGCCCACGCCCACCTTTCGTGGCTTATTCTGAAACTTTTCAGCTGATATAAGCTTATTATGACATGATAAGCCAAAAAGTTTCTAAATAACCCATAAAAGTGAGCTTATGAAACACAAGCCGAAACCACCTAAGTTATAAGCCCATTGTATAAATATAAACCCAAACATAAAAATGAGCTTATGAAACACAAGCTGAAATCAAATAAGCTATACAGTCCCCCTCAACTGTTTCAAGATTGACCAAAAATTCAATTATACCTCAAAACTTAGTCTCTTTTATCAAATTCTTCATATTTTACAAAAAAAAATTGAAAATGACTATAACCCATCTAAACCCGAACCCAACCCATCTAAACCCGAACCAAACCCATCTAGTCTCGGACCCGTTTAGACCCAAACACATCTAGACCCGTGACTTAAATCCCATTTTGCACCTCATAGCCACGCCGCTACATATAGTCTCATAACTAAGTAAAGCTCTCCCTTCCCCCTATTTCGTCACGTGTACGTTTTTAAAAAAAGCATATAAACATCTTGGGTTGGCCATGGAAAGCATTCAAAAAGGTCACGAGATACCCAGTTAAGCCGCGTACATAATACTAACTCACATCTACTACAATTAACCAATTTATAAACTAATTACATTTCCCCCAATTTTTCATAAACAAACTCATATCAAAACCTTAATAAAAAATTCAACCTGAAGGCTCGACATCAGGAACGAACCCCCGGCCACGCCCAAACGGATCATCCATGGCTTCAGGATCCGCCTTGGAAATGAACCCATACCCAGCCTTCGCCTTATGATTCTTCTGCCAAGCAATAACAGAACACAAAAAAGACAACGACTTCCCGGTCCTAGTAGGCAACTCGAGTAACCCGTGGAAATGACCGTCTCGTTGAGCGCGATCGAGGGTGGCGATCACTCGGGACATGAAGGAGATCCACTACAAGAAAATTGGCTTTTAGCGTTATTTGTAGCGACATATTTAGCGACGTATTTGATGCCAGCGACGTGTTTAGAGACTTCAGGTGGTAGGTCGCTATATATGAGTCGCAAAATTTTGCGACATATAAAGCATTGTCGCAAAAAATTGTGACAAATGTAGCAACTTCTTAATATATATCGCTAAAGAATAGCGACTTCACTATTTGAAGTCGCAATTTATGTCGCTATTTCTAAGAAACGACGCTATTTAAGTCGCTATACACATCGCTATTCTCAATATAAGTCGCTATCGCATTCACTACTGGTGTCGCAGTTTAGGTAATTCATGGTATTGTGCATCATCCATGTTGCTACCTGGTTTCTTATTGGTATTAAATTTTTACTATTACAATAATAAAAATAATGATAATAAGAACATCATCAACAACTTGAAATGTGTATCAAATCCATGATTCTTTTCCATATAATAACAACAATACAAGAACAATATCTGTTTGACTCCACAACGTTAACATCTGGCAAGTACAAAGCATAACAAGAAAGTTAAAGTGATAAATATTGTGAGGAGAAAATGAACTATTGAATTACTAACACCATCATTAAGAGCTTGATTGTGAAGCCACCACCACGTCCAAGCTAAAGCTATGCAGTTTCTTGCCCAATTCAAAAGTTTTGACAACGGTTTCTTGTCTAATTCTGAATGTTAACAGCGCCACATAGCATAGAGTTGTTGCCCGCTAGAAATCAATATCGAGACGGGTCAAAAGTGACTTTATTTTTAGGAAACCATCACTGGTTAGCCACACTGACCTTGCTAATCTGACATGTACTTTAAAGAGACCTGCAACCCAATCCTATTTAATCTTACCGGAGAAAAAAAAAACAAAAATGAACCGTATATTTTAAGATAACATTAGAGCGAGTTTGTATCAGTAGTATAACTAGGAAAGCTTGCACCGCTGACCTCTCAGAGTTTATGAAAAGATAGAACATGAAATGAGACGATTTATAAACATTAGTCGTCTAGATATTTTACCTGGGCATGAAGAATATGATCACGTCTAAAAATAAGGCGAAATAGTGTTACTGTTCGAATTTTTGCAGGTGTGACGCATCTTACTTGTTCGACCCTGTATCATGTCAACAAGTCAAACATTTTAATATCAACAAATAGCTAAAGCAAATTACAACTGTGATAAGTCGTTGAATTTGCATGTATAAAGTTGACGACATTTCATTTTTATGTAAGAGTGAAGACTTACCAAGTTGCTTCAAATACCGAAGCCTGCACATTGTTGAAGATTTATTTGAGTCTGTTTATGTATAGAAAAATAAATGCAAAGTGATAACCACTGAAAGAAATTTTTTTACAAGTATCGTGAAGATGGATAACTTACCTTTGCAACTGCTTCGTGTCGAGAATTTCTGTGAGGCTGCAATTTCAAAGAATTTGAATGAAAGTGTTAGTCTATATGTTATCTCAAATATCATGTTCACACATTTTTAACCTGATTACCAAATCACTTGAGGATAACAAACTTAACTAATACAAACACTATGAAATTCGTTATAGCTACATTTCAGTTACTAATTCGTAACAAATTTAACCGAACTGTAACTTTAATTAATGATATCCTAACTAACACTACAAACTTTGCTGCAACAAAGATAACAATGCTAAAACATGTATAATACACTTGTAATACCTAATTACTCAGCACCTTCAAGACAAACACCTACCAATAACACATAGCGTCCTCTAACACCTATTAATTCATCAAACACATAGAATGTGGCTGTTAACAGATTAAAAATGTAGAGGACTGTAAACAAACACTTAGTAGGCACTATTCATGGTATACTTTTAACAACCATTTGATATGCATAACAAACAAAAATATCAACTTAAACACACAAACTTAGATATCTATTCGTGAAGAAAATTAACCTGATTGAGAAGTAGCCGTGGTGCAGTGACCGGTCCATGTGGTGGTACAATGGTGCTGCGGTGGTGGTGTTATGGCGGTGTGGTGGTGGTGTTGTGGTGATACGGTGGTGTTGCGATGGTGGTATGGTGTTGGTGCAGTGGTAGTACGGGATACTTCACAAAATAAGCTAAACTCTGCACAAGTGAGATACCTGTAACTATCACTTTAATAAGTTAAACTCTGTACAAGCACATGGTGGTATGGTGTTGGTGCAGTGGTGCGATGGTGGTATGGTGTTGGTGCAGTGGTATGGCCATGAAGAGTACAATCACAACTATAGATGATGAAGCTTACAACTTGTCTCTGAATACAAACGCATCTCCTATGACTCCAACCCCAACCCTGCAACACGGTCACCAAGTTAAATCAATGATATGGCTCTCGGCTTCTCGAGCACGAGTGTATCAGCTAAAACATGGATAATTGACTTGTAATACCTCATTAATCAGCACATTCAAGACAAAACACCTAGCAATTTATCAAACACATGGTGTCCTCTCCATTAACACATATGAAACTCTAGAATTAACATGTAGAGGACTTTAAACAAACACTTATAGGCACTATTCATGGTGTACTTTTAACATATAATTTGATATCCATAACAACAAACAAAAATATAAACTTAACACATAAACTGGAAGATCTAATCGTGAATAAAATTAACAAGATTAAGAAGTAGTGGTGGTACGGTGACCGATCCATGAGCTAGTACAATGGTGATGCGGTGGTTGTGTCATGGTGGTGCGGTGGTGGTAGGGTGTTAGTGCGATGGTGGTACAGTGTTGGTGCGGTGGTAGTATGGCGTAGGTCCGGTGGAGGTAGGGTGTTGTTGCGGTGGTGGTGCGGTGGTGGAATCATTTGGGGAAGATGAACGAAATTAGGGCATCGAGTTAAAATATGCTTTTTAATTTAGGTAGAATTTATTTAACTACTTGATAGAAAAGCTTTGTTTCATTTTAAAGAAGGTAAATGAAATTTGGTTAACTATCTGACTATTACTAGTAATAGTTTTAAACCAGCTTGTTAAAAAAAGACTACTAAAACTAGCTCACAACAATCTCTTTTTTACCTTATAAAATGAATAATATAAATTAGTATATGTATCTTATCATAAATTAATAATATTACTTGTGTAAAATTATTATTTTTTTAAAAAGATATTGGTGAATTTAGGTCCGTTTATGTTTTTCTCTATACGACCAAAATAAAAACTAGTACATTGTTAGCAAGTCGCTTACACGTTCTAAATTCAGCGACGTAATTAGCGAGTTTTTGTGGATGTCGCAATTATACAGCGACTTTGTTATCGACATATCTTTATATAGTCGCATGTTAACGACTCCATTAGCAACGTCTCTTTTAATGTCGCATTTTAGCGACTCAGCTTGCGACACGGATTGCGATAAAATTATCTCAAAATCAGTTGCGACATTATGAGTGACTTATTTTGCGACATTGAAACATTAATGCTGCTAAATGTGCCGCTATATATATCGCTATTTGCGACTTTGAATATCGTGTCGCTAAACGCATCGCTAAATGATTATTTTCTTGTAGTGAGAGCTGGGAGCTGTACAGCTGGATCGGGATGCATTTGGGATTTAGGGTTTATTTTATTTTAAATTTTGTGAAGACATGTTTGGTTTCGATGATGATGAAGAAGACATGTTTGGTGTTGGTTTCATTTTTGATTCTTTTTCAATGAGAGATGAATTTGGGTTTTAGGGTTCTTCTTATTTTGTGAATTTGATGTATTAAAATTTAGAGTTAACTATATTTTTTGTCCTTATGGTTACCGGGTATAACACTTTTGGTCCAAAACGTTTTTTTCTAGCGGATCTTGTCCGATTTTACTCGACGTGTAACACTTTTGGTCTAATTTGGGTCCACTTTTGGTCCTTGTGGTTTGTCGGATATAACACTTTTAGTCTAAAAATCGGACAAGATCCATTACAAAAAAACGTTTTGGACCAAAAGTGTTATACCCGGTAAACCATAAGGACCAAAAATGTAGTTAACTCTAAAATTTAAGTTGACCGGATTTAAATTAATTAATGGCGGAGGGAATTTTTATTTTTGTTATAACGCCTTGAGTGAAAAAAATAGATGGGTTGGGTTGGGTTGCATGTTTTTATGGGTTTTGGTTTAAATAGGGCTTAGCAACGGCTCAAACTCGAACCGAACTGACTAAAATCGGCCCAAACCAAAAACCGATTTTGAGAAAAAACATGAACTAAAAACCGATCCGAAGTTAATCTAGTGAAACCAGTTTAGATTTTTTTTTAACGGCATTTTTTTTAAATAAAAGCTAGCAAGAAGCTAGAAGATACAATCAACAAACAACAACCAACACATCACAATACCCACCTAAACGAAACACCCAGACGCAACCATGACAAACGATTGAACTAACGAAACAACACCTAAAAGCGGGCTAAACCTAAAACTAAACTCGATTGACCAAACAACACCTAGAAATATCCAAAAAACCAATAACCTTTGAATCCCAAAAAAAACATGTTACAATGCCACTTGACGAAGCACCTTGAATGCTTTAAACGACCTTAGTTTCGGAGAAGCAATTTTTAATTCATTCATTAGCTTTTCCCGATCATTAAACACCCACCCAAAGAGGTTCATAGTCTTTATCTTTTTCTTTTTCATCCTAGCATTTTCTTCCGCACCACAAGTTTTGCTTTTTGTAAAAGTTGAATGAGAATGTTTGATATTATTTTTATGTGAGGAGCTTGCATATTTTCCAGAAATAAACCCTTCACAAATACCTTTGATAGAATCATTCTCATTAAACCACCGCGAATAAGCAATAATCTTTTCCAATTCTCTTTTTGTGGGCCTAGGTTTACTTGGCCCCACTTGTCCTCCCAACTGTGAAGATAACAACCTTTCACTAACTTCAATTCCTTATGATGTGCAATGATCATTCACATGCTCAACATCATCCACGTACGACTGACATGGTCCAATTCAAATTTTGAATTATCCTTTTTGCAACCTTGAGCGGGAAAAGTAGAAGCATAGCTGCCATCGGATTCGCCGCTCCCATCTTTGGTCGGAGTATCTCCATCCTTCACATGCCCTGTAGTCGTCCGTCGGCTTTGTCTGGAATGCTACCGACACCACCTACAACGAGATTACTTCCGTCATCGTTGCTCATATCGACTTCATCTTCTATGCCTTTTCCAGAATCATTTCTAGTCGAGGTATATACATCCTGTTTGTTTCCGAACTCAAGTGAAAATTTTGAACCACCGATATGTATAACATTGCAATATGTTGCATTCACAGACAACCATATTGATTCAAGCTCTACAAGTGAATGGATCTTGAAGGATTCACCATCTGTTGTCACTACAACAATCGAAGCTTTTAGCTAAGACCCTTGTCGTAGCTAAAGGTGTTAAAATGTCGTCACAAAACTTTTTCGCGACACTGTGTCGTAGCCAAATATGTTGTTGCAAAAGGCTCGTCACAGAAAGTTTTGGTGACTACAAGGGGTAACTTTTAGCTACAACGTGGGGCTCCACCAACTAAAATCAACACAAAAACAGTGACTGATCGTGGCATTGTATTTTAGCGCGACTCTCGTCGTCGCTAATTTTTAGATTTTTTAAATTTATTTGTTTGATTATTTTTTTTTAAAATAAATATAAATAATATCAAAATAACATTAATAAAAATTGGCGGCACACATCCTTTGCTACGACTTCGTCGTCGCTAAATAAACCGCCTACCTCAGCATTGGAATGTCTGTCATTTTTGTGAACTCGGGACAAATCGGCAAATTTGTGCTACAGGTTTTTTACCGTCGTAAAGGTGCCTGTTATGGAGAGGAGGCAGCAGTAAATGTCTGCAAATCCAGATTTTTTCCGGAACAATTACCAAAACTCAAAACCTAGAAATCAACAATAAACCGGTATTACAAAAGTGCATCCGTCCGCATTCATCACATAAACAACCAATGTCATTAGTATTTTTTATAACGATACAATTAAGCGAATTATAGATTATCCAGATAACTGTCTGCAAATAACTAAAGGAGAGGATGTCAATAACTCAATACATATATTACTAATAACATACACGATCTTCGTCGTCATATAAAATATCGACTTCTTACTCTACGATGACCATCGTCTCTTGTTCATTTATCTTTGTTCACATTTGGCGTAGTTTCGGAGACAAAGGTCCGGGGTGTGAGAATTTACCAAGGCCGAGAGGGAGTAGAACTTTAGGGGCAGGGGAGATGGAGAAGTAGAGCTATGGGCTGCCAGGAAGGCTTTGTAGAGAATAGTAACAGGAAACACTTGAGGAGTGTATAATCGGGGATATCTGAAAATTTTGAAGGAGTACCTTGTTGACGGTTGAGAAATCCGACAAATTTTGTCAAAAGCATTTTGTTGACTTTCAAAGATTTTCTTTGCTCTTCTTTTTTCAAAGCAAGTTGCCTCTTCAGGTTTCTAAGTTGCCTCCCGGGTACAATTCACTGGAGTTCCCGGTTGTGACCTCAGTAATCCAAAATTGCCCGTACCCTATGGCTTTTGGCCTTCCACCAGCTATATGAGATCCAAGAATAGGAAAGAATCTTAATTTCATTCCCAAGCATGTATTGCCTATGTGGTTGCGGATCAAAACACACCTTATTCCTATAAATTAGTATATGTTGTATTTACATTCAGGCTAAGTAGCAACTCATATCGCAGCATAATATAATCAGAGCTAAGTTACCGAACACCCTTGTTGCAGCATCAAGGGTGTTTGGTAAATGTTTCACAATTACCAAACACCATTGTTGATGCATCAAAGGGTGTTTGGTAACTTAGCTATCCATCAATAGGCGGAGATACAGGAGGAGAACGTGTGTTAGGAAAAAATTTACTTACATAGAGCGTTTCGTTTTCAAATGGATACATCCACCTCATGTAAACAGGGCCACCTAGAATAGCCTCTTCGGGTAAATGCATAACCAAATGAATCATTACGTCAAAAAAGCAGGAGGGTATATTTGCTCCAAAGAGCACATAATATTGATCAGTTGTTCTGTGGCTTTCTCCATGTCTCGCTGCATCAACTTTCAAGCACAAATCTGCTTAAAGAATATAGCACATTTGTATTAACCAAGAGTAGATTACATATCACATTTGTATTGACAAAGAGTAGATACAGGAACTATAGTAACTACAAGAATAAACCAAGAGCAGATACTATATTGATCTTGTTGTTATCTCATTGTTATAAGGTAATCAAAAACTCTCGTCCACATGTGCATACCGAGGGGGAAATTTAACATGCGAGCAAAAGGGTAACTAATGAGTCTCTGATCAATAATCATACATAGCAATGATCATAGAAGAGATGCATACAAGCAAATAGCAATGATCATATATGCCGATGAGTCTGTGATCAATCATCATACATACTGTCATGCCACTACACATAGAAGTATACCACACATCTACATCATAAGAACACACACTATTTGTACATATAGCATGCACCCTAAACACTGCACATAGAAGCCACCTTTGTTGCCAAACCTCTAAAGGCGGAGCACGGAACCCATCCTCTTATAACCGTATATCAAACCAATAAATCACAAAGCAATGTTCAAAACAGTGGATCTTACACATAAACTGAATACAGAACATCATCTCTTTTCCTTACTAGTCATTATAAGTATTACTAACTTCCTTTTTTTTTATCTTGAATGTCCTTTATTGTCACTATTGCCTAGGGATGAGCTCGGTACCAATCCCGTCCCGAACCGGTACCGAATTGATGCTCCCGTTTTTTCCCGGGCATGAAAGGTGTGTACCGGTACCGTACCGAACGGGATTCCGGTACCGATTCCGGAACCCGGTACCGGGAAATCAGTATTTATCGGGTTATTCCCATTTTTTGTTAAACAGAAGGCGTCTTTATAAAATATTTTTGTTTTTGAAGAGTTGTAACTTAATAAAACTTTGTACCAAGATATGTAAAGTTAGAAACTTGATTTTCTTTCCAAGGTTGGTTCTTTTAGTGAACTGTGTTGCAAACTAAGTGAGAAAATCCATTTATTTGTCCGATCCTAAACTAGTAAACTTTCATTTCATCATAGGAAAATATAATCAATGTGTCACTATTTTACCTTTAGTTGGATGTGTCCAGTGAGTTTAACTTTAGCTGCAATCTTACCGTCTATTAAACAATGTTAATAGAGGTGGTAATTTTGGAGGTTATAAAAAACCTATGCATTTTAACCTGCTACAAGCCCGCCCGACCAGCCAAATTTGACAACTAATATCTGAAGTACTCCTACACAAGAAGGAAGTGACCTTAGTGAAAGGCTAACACTTCAGACTCTTAATATATGAAACAGATATTGTGTAGTTATACACTTTTTTCTACAAGTGTCAACAACTATCTGTTAAGATTCATCATATGCATTACTCCAGCAAACTCATTCACTGCTATATGGCGAAACACATCATGGATACTAGAATACTTTTCGCAATTACACATAACCGAGGGACTAAAGATACTATTATGGAAATTACACATATTTATCGCAACTAATGTTGATCTTATGATGCATTTTTGGCACTTATATCAGTATGCATCTCACCTTCTAACGCTAGTACCTTGCAGTCTTGCACTGAAAGGATTACACATATTTGTCCCGGTCCCGTACCGAATATCCGGAGTCGGTACCGTTTCGGTACCGGGATTCGGGTCTAAATGCTCATCCCTAGTATTGCCATACTGACATACATACTACTCATACCGGTTATAACTTCTTTACTTCTTTATTAGAATTTTGACAATTTGTAAAAACTAGAAACAAATAACAAGTAATAACTAATAAGCATACAATCAAATTGTAATGAAGCAATTAATAGTTATCATTTATCAAGTATTCAATTGTTCATTAATGTGAAGAAAAACACTCGTTCAATTCATCTATTTAAAGCTTCCAAACACAAATATAACATAATTGGTTCTGATAATCAATCACAAACAATCCACCAAAATTAAAAAGAAAAATTGATGACACCGGTTTACAACCTACAATACTAAAAACTAAACTTAACATCACATACAACAAAACGCGAATTATACCAAAATATGAAAATATAAACAAACCTTCAGCTGGTGGTCCAGTTGTGATGGTGGTGACAGACAACGGCGGTGATGCTCCGGCAGTGGCGAGGTTAAACACTACCTACACAAAAAAGAAAACCTAAAAACATAAACAAAATAAATTAACACAAATTTACTAATTAATAAACAAATTTACCAAAAAGAAAATTAACCAACGGTGATGGTTTCGTGTGCACAGTGGTGTGGTTAATTTATGGGGTTGAAGGTGCTGATTTATGAGGTTGAAGGTGCTTATTTGTGGGGTTGAAGCACAGGTAGTTTCGGGATAGCAGTTTTGAAGAAAAGTGACCCATTCAACTTAGAAAATAAAAGACTGAAACTAACATAATAAAATGAATAAACTTTATATTAATTAGCTTAGTAAAATTATCATTAAAATATATTTTTTTGTCGTTTTCTTCTTTTTGAGACAAGCTGTAGTCGCTGATTGTTTTGGCGGGATAAAAAAAACTAGAGGGAAACCAAATTACTTGTTTCTACCTTCATAAATGATTTTAATTATAAATGACTTTATTAATTATAAATAATTTAAAAATGATTTAAATTAGTTATAAATAATTTAAAAATGATATTAATAAATTAAGTAAACGAGGTACGTAACCCGCGCGCTACTGCGGAGCACGCGAGACCATGTTTGTAACGGACCGATAACGTCAAGTACTATTGGTCGGTCGTTGGGACTCACATTGCAACGAACCGATTACGCCAGACTATTTTCGTAAATATTTTAAATATATATATATGAATTAAAATCCAACATTTTTTATAAAATTGTACGCATGTCATAAGCATTTCAATATTTGGCTCGTTTTGTTCGCAATTCATCGATCTTTACAGTGACATTTTTGTTTCCGAATGAATCGATAGATATGTGTTCCATATTTGATAAATAAAGTTTGTTATATAGAAAAGTCATAAACAGATTAAAGTTCAAAGTCGGTTTTGTAACGTTTAGCAACGTTCAGGGTGTGTTTTGAATTTTATTTTATTTTTTTTACATCATGAAAGGTGAAACTTTACGGTCCAATTTCTCCATTTTAATATATAAAGTTATAATTTATAAATGATTTGAATTAATTTTAAAAATCTAAAAATCTATTAGGAAATGTAGTCATGCGGTTATGGTGTTAGTTAATAAAGGTGAACAAGATTAGTTGGTGATGTCTGTTTGATCTGTATGCTTGATGTTTGGGTGATGTACCAGAGATATGAATTCTAGTATCACCCGAGATGGTTTGTTTTGGTATCCGATTTGTTCTATCTTTTTAGAACAATATAGTTAGTTGTACCAAGGTATGTGTTTGTTTATACCTTTTTCATTATGATGTAATATGATCTTGTTATTAATATATGCTTATCTTTAAAAAAAACAAAACAAGAATATGGATGTAGATATTTTGTGTGGAATGATGATTTTGATTAGCTAAGTGTAAGTTCTTCTTATGGACCTTCAGTACATCAAAGTTTTTCTCCGAGACCTTCAACACAATATTCAAGTTATTCTCCGGTACCTTTTAGATCTGAACAATATAGTGCTCAAACTGCAAGGTTAATGATCTAAAGATAAACATGCTAGAGACAGGAATAAAGATTCTAGAGGCAAGACTGGAATTAGAAAGGCATCATGAGGACCACGCATGTCAGTCAGGTGCAATACTTTATGAGCTTTTAAATGACATGGAAAATCATTGTATGGACTAGTAATCCGTATTTTTAATTTAACCAGTTGATACGTAAGTTTATTTTGATGTGTTAATGTTTCCCCGCTCAGTCGGGAATGAGTTTATTGTTTTTATTGTAAGTTCGATACAAGTAGTAAATGCGCTTTAATATAAGATACAAAGAGAATAATAAAAGCGATGACATTTGCTACAACCAACACTCCCTGTTTATAGTAGTATGAGGTTGACTTGTAAGTGAGGTCGTTGAGACGTTCAAGAATCTAGTGGAAGAGTACATCTTCCATTTAATGCTTCTATTATTGGAAACTTTCCAACTTCACTTTAGAGAAGAATTCTGACAAATGTTCATAATATTTTCACAAACTCGTACTAGGTCTTGCTTTAATTCGAAAGACACTTTATCCTGCCATTTTGCTTTATCGAATTAATCTCGCCTAAACACCATAGAGAGACAGAGTTATGCTTTGTTGGAGTAATCATATAGTGACAAAGCTTACCAAGTTATTATCATCCATTTATTCACTTTAAACCATTAGCGAGTTCCATTTACATATCAGTTGATATCCGTATCTACTTAAGAGTATGTCTTCAAGTAATCTTTGACTTTTTGGACAATGTATTTGAGTAGAATACATCGAGGTTGCTCACTAAACCTATGCTTTAGTGAGTCTTGATTAGCCAGCTAATATCCTGAATTGGCCCAACTACTATCCAAGTTATTCTCTGATACCTTGTAGATCTGAACAAACAAAGTGCTAAAACTTTAAGGTCAAAGATTTAAAGATACACATGTTAGAGACAAGAATAAAGATTCTAGAAGCAAGGTTGGAATTGGAGAGGCACCCCGAGGATCACACATGTCAGTCAGGTGCAATACTTTATGAGCTTCTAGATGACATGGAAAATCTTTGTCTTGAGTAATAATCCATATTTTTAGTTTAATGTGTTCCTCCGTATGTTTATTTTAATGTGTTAATGTTTCCCCACTCAGGAGGGATTAGGTTTGTTGTTGTTGTTTAATGTGTTAATGTTTATTTAGTTAGAATGCATGATTCTAATAAGTTAATTTGATAACTGTTAATGGGAACAATCTCTGAACAATATTGACCGTGAAAGTCCCAATTAACACATCTATAAGGAAATACATCTCTTATCTAGAGATAGAATACGCAGAGGTTGCTCATTAAATCTATGCTTTAGCGAGTCTTGATTAGCCAGCTAATATCCTAAATTGGCCCAACTACTATCCAAGTTATTCTCTTAAACCTTGTAGATCTGAGTCTAGAACCAATCTTCACTTCACAATAAAATACACCAATCCACTAGATCTACACTATCGGATTTACACACTATGAATCCCACAAATATACACGTAATTACAATAGAATTTGGTACTTAGAAAGAAAATAGGAGAGATCATCTAATCAACACTTGTGTTTCTTGGCGAATACAAGTGTTCTTTCTTGCACTTGAATGAGGAGGAAGTAGACTGAAGAAGAAGATATTTGAAACCCTTGAAACAAGATTCAAGGAGATAGTTAGTGATCAGATATTTAGTGCGAGAAAGAAGGTTTTTTAGAGAGAGAAAGAAGTGTGAGAACAATTCGTTGCAAAGAGGTCTGATTTTCAGCAAGGTGGAGCAGTTATTTATAGGCAGCGAAAATCCATGGTCACGTTGGCGGTCTCGTGGGGGCGGTCCCTGTTATATAAGGTGGAAGCCAGGCCATCAGGGGGCCGCCCAGATGACTCCGCTCTTTTTTTGCCTTTATGTGGGGAGGTTGTTTCTGGTATAGAAAAGCTTCCGTTTTGGAGGGAATAAAACTTAAAATTTTCAAATTTTAAGTTTTTAATAAAATTTTATTTTTTATAGAAAATATTTTGTATCCCTTTTATAATTAATTTCTGGTGAAAATATTTTGTAAAATGTAATGGATAACGAGAAAAATATTTTGTTGATCACTAATCTAAGCTTAATGATTTGTTTTGTTCATACCTTATGATAATAATTTGTAAACGCTTTAATTTTATCGCAAACGTTTTTACATTTTGTTATTCTCAAAATTCGTGGAGAGGTCAGAAAAAATTTATAAATACTTTTTTAGTCATTTATTTATATTAACATCTTGAGTAATAATCCATTAATGTTAATTTAATGTGTTCCTCCGCATGTTTATTTTAATGTGTTAATGTTTCCCCGCTCAGGCGAGATTGGGTTTGTTGTTGTTGGTTTAATTTGTTAATGATTATTTAAGTTAGAAGCAGGATTCCTTATAAGTTATTTGATAGTTGTTTTTTAGGGAACAATCTCCTGAACAATATTGACCGTAAAGTCAATTCAACACATCTAATAAGGAAATATAACTCTTATCTAAAGATAGATAACACAAGTAATAACTTTTCAAATGTGTAATGCTTTATTGATATAATCAAATTATTACAAAGTGTTATGGATCGCACTAGTTGAATGACAATATAAGAATACCCTGTGGACAAGTAAACCTAAAAAGAATCAAGTTTACAAGCGAACTTGTATAGTCCCGCTGATAAGATCAATTGACTATTGTGTAAGTTTGACAAAGGAGTAAATGCCTATAATAACAACGACAATTAAAGCGATAACATTTACTCCTTCAACATTCTTAATTTATAGTGGTACGAGGTTGACTCCTTATTTGGGGCAGTTGCGACGTTCTATTTGATATTGGTTCCGTCGTCAAAGAAATCATGTGGTTGGACGTACAACTGCATTTAATGCACGTCCATTCTTGGAAACATCCCGCCCATACTTTTGTACTGCCAACTGTTCATAATCTTTCATCAAGTCGTAATTTTGTTCAGGCTTTAACTCAAACCGTTACCTTTGTCCCGCCATTCTGCTTTATTGAGTTGTCCTCTAAACATATCTTAGAGTAATTTACTGCGAGATTGTTCTTGTTCACAATGTAATTGGTTATCAGGGGTAATTGCCTCCCATAGACTCTCCTTTAAATCTTCAGGTTTTCAGCGTATTCCATCTACATACCAGCTAATATCCATCCCAGTTGACGTGTATGTCTTTAAGTAATCTTCGACTTCCTTGACTATGTCTTTGACTTGGATACGTCTGAGGTTGCTCGCTGAGGGTTTGCACTCAACGAGTCCTTCATTGCTCGCTGATGTCCATCAGCGAGTCTTCACTACTTAGCCTAATTTCTATTTAAATCTAGGCAAGGATAACTGGGCTCTGAATTGACCCAACAGACCGCATATATTATATATCAATATTATTTGTTTAACATCTCATGTATATCCATATCATCTCGACTCATCCATTTAACACATTTTGCATATTCATATCATCTCGACTCATCCGTTTAACATATTTTATATATCCATATCATTTTAGCTCATCCGTTTAACAGCAAGACCAACCCGTTTAACATTTCATATATATCCATATCTTTTTTACTCATACTTAAATACATTTCAACTGCAATTATTATGTGCTCACGATATATTGACGGTACATAATTAATTACATTTACAACTTAGACACGTTTCAACTACAAAAATAATTTTAATAATTTAATAAAATATTAATATTATGAATAATCTAATTTATATAATTTTTAAAATTAATTTTAACAATTATAAATAAGAGTTAATTGCATAAATGGTCCCTGTGGTTTGTCGGGTTAACGAAAATAGTCTTTATATTTTTTTTCCCGGATCCTATCCACGTGGTTTCAACCCGTATCGGGTTTGGTCCCTTGACCAATATTTCTGTTAGTTTGACCGTTAAATGCATGATTAAATGGCCCTTGTGGTCTGCCAGGTTTAACAGAAATGGTCCCTCATTTAACGGTCAAACTAACAAAAACATCGGTCAAGGGACCAAACCCGATACGGGTTGAAACCACAGGGAGAGGATCCGGGAAAAAAAGTATAGGGACTATTTCCGTTAAACCCGACAGACCACATGGACCATTTATGCAATTAACTCTATAAATAATTTTAAAAACATTTTCAAATGGAACTACACATTTATCTATTTTTAAATTAGTTTTAACAATTATAAATAGTTTTTAAAACAATTTAAAATGAAAATATACATTAGCGACGACTCTTGTCGTCGCTAAAAGTTTGGTTGATTTTTATTTCGTGGGTATTAAAAAAAAAACAAAAAACAAATTTTTGATTGAACCTTTTGCGACGACGGCCGTCGACGCTAAAAGTGAGGGTCTCACTTTTGATTGTTTGACCACAGAAAAGTTGAAAATGGTGGGGCCCATTGCTCCTTTAGCGACAACTTGGGTCGTCTCTAAATTTCCTCCCTCTTCAAAAGTTTTTATTGGTGTAGTGTGTGGTATGAACCCCTGTGTGAATTGTTGACGAAGGATGGTCACATATGGTTAAATGATTCGATTTGGAAGCCATATCGAACACCCACCCTTCTTTTTTGAGACCTTGCTTCGACATGGAAACATATTTTTCAAACTTAGCAATAGTAGCCTTAATTCTAAAGCTCCCTATTCTTATCCCATTTAATCTTTTTTCAAGCGCTTGAAGATTTCCAATCCGGAAAAACCGAGCAAAACCAAACCTCTTACCCGCCTTAGTCAACTTCCTTGCCACGTACACATCTGATATCTCTCCAACTTCTACAAACAGGTCGTGTAGATTAGCCTTGTTCCATTCTGGTGGAAAGTTGGTGAAGAAAAAGTTCACCACATTCTGACAAAGAGCACGCTTTTCTTTTCTCGTCGCGTTCGTCATCGTCTTGCTCACCATCTTGGCCTCCTTTTTGCTTAATCACCATCTTTTTAAAGGAAGTAGTTTCTTACCTGGAAAAAGATGGATCGTCCTTATTGTCTACACATGACTACGGGATTAGCAAAGCATGCATGTTCTGAACCTTAAGAGAAAATAAGTAGCATGCATGTTCTGAACCTTGTGGGAATTTTTTTGGCTCCACGTACGCCTCCTACAGAAATTGGCTTTGAAACCAGTTTAGATAATTTGAATATTTTTCTCAGTTTTGACCCGAAACCGAGTAAAACCGAAACCGAAAACCATAATTATATACAACCGAAAATCAAACCGAGTAAGGTCGATTCGGTTCGATTCGGCTCGGTTTATCGGTTCGGTTCGATTTGAAAGAAGATAGAAAACCCCGTGAGGCGTAACTTTATTGATGAACTATTTATAGCTTACAATAAAGAACAAACCCTAACGGACCCTAAACCCACAAACCGGGCTTTGGCCTATTACTTTGACTAACAATAATTTTTTTGACTAACAACTTTGACTAACATTTATCATCTAATGCTCCCCCGCAGTCCGAGCGGTAAAATCACGAAAGCTCGGACTGGAGATATAAATAAAATATTAATGCTAAAACTATTTTATTGATAAAGATCTAGCAGCGGATAGAAAAAAATAAAGAGAGTCATTAAAGTCTTTAAACGTGACATGCAATAGATAAACTTTGTGATGATTGTGAGAAACATGCTTTTTTTAGAGATGATAGAAGCGGCTCATGACGGCCGACAATTAGGTCTTGATAATCGAGATGGAGAGATTTGACGGGGTGGAATAGATGCAGCGGCTCTTGACGGCCGACTAGGTTTTATGATCTAACTCGCTCTATTGTGAAAGAATAAAAAGAAAGGGATTTAGAACGATCGTGAGGTATTATTTTCAAAGATGTAAACAAGATCATGAGAAGAAAGTTACAAAGATAAGAAATATGATTTGATTTGCAGAACAAATAGGAAAAAGTGGTTTTTTTTTAAAACCAGAGAGTATGAATTTTTGTGGTGAAGTACAAGAGAATTGCGGTGGAAAGAAAACTCAATTAACAATGTTTTTTTTTGGTAAAGAATCAATTAACAATCTGTTCGAGATAGAAATCACAGATCTTTATGAGAAAGAAAGCAGAAAACCAATTTTATTATTATAAAAGAAGAAAAGATAAGACAACCCATTTTTTGATGATTGTCGAGAGAAAAAGACATTTGGAGAAAAGGAGAAAGATAAGATTTGACGGGGTTAGGTGGTTGAAGATGGCGGCTCATTACGACTTATTAGATTTGAGAATTAGGTGGTTGAAGATGGCGGCTCATTACGGCCGATTAGATCTGAGAATCACACCTAACTCTGATACCATGTTATTAAGTGAATTCCCCATGATCAAATTATACAACCATGTCTCTGTATATACTAATGAGACAAAGACTATCTAAGGAAACTCTTACAATTATACCAATCACAATTAATGTGATATAATCAATCACAGCTAAGGATAAAGGATAAGGACAATCCGTGACTAATGACAGCTAATACTCTCCCGCAATCCGAGTAGCGAAATCGCGAAAGCTCGGATTGGATGAGAAAACTAAATGAACATTAAACAATAAAAATTTTGTTGATAAAGATCTTCGACAGCAAGCGTAGACAAATCTTCATCTGCAGCGGCAAAAGCAAAACAAAGAGATAGCAAAGCAAAAGCAATAATCAAATAATTAATTTTGATGACGATTTCCGACAGCAAGCGAAGTTGAATCTTCATCATGCAACAACAACAAAAAGAAAAGAAACAAAAATAAAGCAAGATTTTTTAAGAGATATAAGATGGCGGCTAGGGTTTGACGGGGTGGCATAAAAGAGGCGGCTCAACTTAACCACCTAGGTTTGAAGATCAGACCCGCTCTGATACCATGTTATTAAGTGAATTCCCCATGATCAGATTATACAACCATGTTTCTGTATATACTAATGAGACAAAGACTATCTAAGGAAACTCTTACAATTATACCAATCACAATTAATGTCATATAATCAATCACAACTAAGGATAAGGGATAAGGACAATCCGTGACTAATGACAGTTAATAGGATTACGCATCAAAGAATGCCATATAGATATATATGGGTATATATAAGTTTTACTGTCCTCAGATGATGATTATTTGACCGCTAATAAATCATATGCAAAAGTAAATTATTCAAACACGAAAAACAGATTATTGTAAACCGATTTTTTTTCCAACACACGTTCAAAAAGATATGAAGTCAATATACCTTCAAAACACTAGCGTAACCTCCGTGAACAATGCCTTCCTTAATCACATCAAGAC
>BQNB010035762.1:0-50626 GCA_026074375.1 Tanacetum coccineum | reverse complement strand
GTTATGTGGTGTGCCTAAGAAACGCACGACGTGCCTAAGACGCGCACGATATAGAAGTCCCGTATAAACATCCTTTGTGGGTGACCCGTTCTTTATGTAGTAGCATCCTAAGTGGATAACCAAAGCATCCTAAATGGATGACCCGTGCCATAGAGGAACTACCGAGGGCGCATAAATGACATCCTAAGTGGATACCCGAGCTTTATTTAGCACTCACGTCCTTTGTGGATGACCCAAGTCAGAAAAGCACGATGACAAGTTAGTGCCCCAAGAAGAGTACTCGTCGGCTAGGGAAGTTCTCATGTATAGCAGGAAGACTAAGTATCGTCTAGTCAGAAGCACGTGCCTAGAAAGCTATGCTCGGAATTTATGTATAGAAACTATGCCCATAAATTATGCCATGTACCAGAAATCATGCTATAAACCAGAAATTATGCCATCAACCAGAAATCCTGTCATATAACAGAAATTATTGCCATGAATCCGAAATCATGCCATAAACCAGAAATTATGCCATGAATCATAAACCATGTCATGAATATGAATTCAGTATTAGAATCATGTACAAGTAACAAGACGACTACATGTCGTACCATCTATGCCATGTTATAAACTATTATATTCAAGTGTTATTTCAGTTCAGATTTTGTTATCTCACTAAGTCGCAAGGACTTACCGTTCTCAGTTTCATGTTTTGCAGGTTTGTAAGATGAGACCAAGCTATGTGTTAAGTGGGGTGTAATGGTTCAAAACGAAGTAGCTCGCGGGTTAGGTAACGATGATGTATACGATGATGTGTATTTTTGTAGTTACAAGTTTTACAGGAGCATTTGGAATAAGCCTGTAGAAAACACGTTTTCGTTGATTTTATGAAAGTGTTGAGTTTGCAATATGTTTATACATGTTTATGTTCAAGTTTATTTAGTACATGTTTGCGGATATGGGTAAAAACAAGTTTTGCAGAAAATATGCAGGCGTGAGGCATTTGGTGAGCTGCTGGGGACCCTGGCCAGGGACTATAGGCCTCATAAAGGCTTTGGCCGACGGCCGAGCACCCCGGCTGGCGGCTAAGTGCTTCAAAAGGATTTTCCGGTTATGTCGTTCTTGTTTATGTTGTATAAAATAAACCATGGCTCGATTATGAAAAGCTTTTTGAGTATACTTTAACTTAAAAGTACTTCCCGAGTCTAAATCAGAATGGAACTTAGAAATTTTACTATGGAAGCATCAAGGTCAATATCAGGACTTCCCCGTTTATGTATATATTTATAAAAAATGTAAGATTACGGGCTTTTCAATTTTGCACGGTATATTTATATAAGATGAGTATTTATAATGATGATGACCATAAAAAGTAAAAGGTAACGATATTGTTGATGTGGTGAATCATGATGTAGCACAAATGTGAATGTGATGGTAATGGTCACCATAAAGACTGCTCTTATTGTGACTATGCGTGGTTGCTTGTTATATGTTAGTGTGAGGTTTGAAGTTGTATGCATTAATGGACTCAGTGAAGGAGGATGTCAAATCGCTTTAGATTTGACTGCATCTTGGGAACTGTTATAAGTTTTGTTGGTAATAAATAATTACTTTCTCATAAAAAGAAAGAAAAAAGTGTCGTCATGATAGTGTATTTTATGAGGGTTAATAATTTATCGTTAGCAAAATAGTTTGATTTTTTTCAAGTGAAAAGTGATGGTAAGATTTGTCAATTTGATCTTTATTATATTCTTGATTTTTTTTAATATAGTATTTTAAAGTATGTGTATTATGATAAACTTGATCAAACATTCAATTTACTTTTAGTAATAGACAATTAAATTGAGTATTACAAAAGTAATAAAATTTAGAAAAAAGTAGATCAGAAAGTAAACCCGGTCCTACACAATAGGTAACAAAACATGTGTATGCTTATCTATTATCGAATCATGTAACAGACTAGAAAAAAAGTATATAAAAAGCCTCCCAAAGAAAAGAAAGAAACTCAAATCTTATCTATTACAATGACCGATATCGGCAGATCCGGCAGTAATATCCTGAACTACAAACGCACCACCACTCTAACCACCCTATACGACCGTCCTCAGCAACCGCCACCACCACCGGGTAACCCTAATTGGCTAACCGGACTCCTTTATCCGATTAAATTTGTTGCTGGTGGTGCTAGGAAGATTTTGTCTTCGATTTGGAACCCTAATACCTGGGACTATTCTGAGGACGAAAGTGATTCTGGTACAGGTTTGTAATTTTGTATTGTTTCATTCAGTAATTAGGGCTTTTTTTAGCCATGTTATTGAATTATTTTTCATTGAATTAGAAATTTTGATTTGAGCAATTGGGTAGTTTAATTGATATGTTTTATCCTTGCATACTATCTTTTCCAGAAGATGAATCTGGAGATGATGACGCGGTAGATCAGGTAATTGTTTAAGTCCTTATTCTCATTGTTTGTTGCATATGCAGTGGTGACTTCTGAGCATAAATACTAGTAATTGTTTATGTAATTAATATGAGTTGCATACGTTTTTTTGTAACTCTTAGTCGATGATTAGGTGGCTAGGAAATGCAGCTTAGGGAGTACAATTTGGTTGTAGTTGCTAAATGTTTTAGGAGCCCGCGAAATTTTGAAACTTTATTGCCTGATTTTGCAAGCCATAGATTCTGTCCCAAATTTTTTAGGTCATATAGTTTGGATTGGAGCGAACCCCTTTGCACTTGTTCGTTGGTTTTTGTCAGGAATGAGGATTTTGTGTATGTGCGTTGTTGAGTCTGTGACTTAAGCTAGATGCCTAAACCTCTACATAAATAATTCTGCATTATTATTGAGTGTTTATCGTTAGGTTACCCTTCGTTTTCTGTGAGTTCAGTGGTATGAAGAATGTTTGATGTACGGAGTTTAAAGAAAAGACCAAACAGTTTGATCTGGTAACCAAAAGTTTGCATGAGATGATCATACGACCTTTTAGCTTTTTCTAAAAACCATACCAAATTATATCCGAGCTTTAAACTTTACTCTTGTTGCGTTCTTCTTAAAGTGAACATGTGAGTATTAGATGTTCTGTTTGAAATGTATTTTATGTGTGAAACATATATGAGTTGGTTTTTCCAACTTGCATTGAGTGATGTTTTACGGAAAAATCATCCTTGCAACTTTTATCAATCTATAATAATTTGTTTTACTAAGACAAACGTTCTGTACTTCAGTGTCTTTTATGCCCTCTTTATTATGCAATTTATTTTAATGGCTTAAGTACAAATCAATGTATTATCCAGGCCACTGAAAGTGATGCAGGCTCACCAATCGATGTAGCCGAATCATACATGAGAGCGCATCCCCCAGGGGCGTCTCCTATACGTCATGACAATTCGCTAACCCCATCACAACTCGCAACAGTTTTGTTCAAGGAAAGAACACCACATTCTGGTGGTGGGACTTCTTTCTCACCAGCAAAGGTAATAATCTAATGCGTCACAAATTTATATGTAGCCTATCATTGCGTCATGTCTTTCTAAGTAGAGACTGATATATATATATATATCTATACAAGGTTACTTTACTATTGTTGTTGTCTCTTACCCCTGATATTAACACAAACATATCATGTCCCTCCCAAAAGAGGCGACCTTTAATTTGGCATGTAGTTTGATGAGAACCTCTGGTTAATTATTAAATACTTTAAAGTGGCCCTTCATTAGAAAAAAAAATGAAAAATCTATGGATCAAAAATCATGGTCACAAAATATGTAAATGATAACTTTGCTGAAAAAGCAAACAATTTCCCTTTTTTTGGACAACCCAACATCGAGTGTTGCTTTTTTTTTGGGGGCGGGGGGGTTGGGGTGATAAAGGTAGATTCTTGGGAGAAGAGAAGGTGACATTCATACTGAACTTTTCCCTTTTATCTGAGATCTATCTTTTGCCTGATTTATTAACTCTGTCATGCTACAGAGACACAGGGATTATCTTTTGGCTGGATCATGGAACATCCAGGAGGAAATTCGCCGGGTTCGTGCCAAGAATGACAAGTTTGTAGTCGTGGGAAAAGACGAGGCTATTAATTTGGCAACACCTATACCTGTTAGTGAAATTGTGACCCTGGATTCGGATGAGGGGGTACTCCAGGCCTTTCAGGTTAGTGTCCTTGTGTTTTCAGATTATTTCAACGTGGCAAATATTACTTTTTTAGAATTATATGAAATACACAAGAATTGAAATCACCTTTTTCTCTCTTATTTTAATAATCAGATCTACATGTATATAATGCTAATATATAGTAGTTTTGGGAGGATTCTCGGCGGTGACAATTTTGCCACCTTTACTTTTTTTTTCCTTTGCCAAACACACCTATGCTGCTATCTTTATTTTTCTTTCTTTTCCCATTAATTGTTAAATTAATAGAGACTTTTGGCTGTTATACAAAGGGTATTCATTCAGACAACAAGCAAACCACCAGGAATTCCAGTGACAGAAACGGTCTAGAGAAAGAAGACAACCAGGAAAACAATAAAAAGGTTAATGATCTGGTAGAGAATAATTGTTATTTGATGACTGAATCAGCAGATATACCGCCCGTCATTCTTACTCAGGAAAGCACGAACAACAATGATCACAGTTTGGCTACAAAGATAGACGATCCGTCTGAAAACCGAGCGGTGACAAGAGCTGGTAGAAAAACTCGAAGAGGGAAAAGAAGAGGCAAATCATAAGTTAGCTTACTTCATGTCGCGATGGGTTTTTTTTTGTATAAAATGAACAGCCTAAACATGTCCTTATATTTTGTCCTCCAATGGGCTTTAATGTTGTAGTGCTTCTACTTTTTGTTTATTCAGAGTGATTTGTTCATGGTAAGTCGAGCACTTGCAAAATTAGTATGGCGAACATGGTGCACATTGTGTGATAATGGCAAGACCACTGTCCCAAATGATATTTAACCAAGAGTAAAATCAAACAAAATTAGTATGGCGAACATGGTGCACATTGTTTTGCTCTTGCTACCGTTACAAGTTGAAAGTTTATGAAATTAATTGGTGTATGTGTTGCACATTGTGCGACTGTGTCAAAAGTCAAAACCTTGTCCTAAATGACCTTAAGCCAATACTAGATAAGAACTATCAACTTATGTTTTTAAATGGTACCAATAACTATCAAATGGGTTACGACTATGGGTGTTATCGGGTCGGGTTGAATTTGAAAAAACTAACCCGCAACCCGACCCGATAAAGAGCCGGGTTATCGGGTTCGGGTTGGTATCGGGTCGGGTGCGTCGGGTTAATCGGGTTATCTTATTTGATTTGATAACAAAAGTATTTGAACTTAAATACTTGTCACTGAGATTGAAATTTTGACAGCTCAAAGATGGTTTAACACACTTATCAAAGTCATAAGTTCTTGTTGGTAATTACAATAACACATTTGCGAAAGTTGACTTCGTGTTTATAGTTATAATAATCTATATCTATATTACATTATAAAACATTTAGGACTATTCCTTACTGAATTCGGACTTTTAAACTTGCTTGTTATAGAAATATCTCTTTAGAGAACCACATATTCAAGTGACATGTGTCACTTCTTAATTAAAAAACCACATTTATTTTTAAATTGAAATATTATTTTATTTTATATTATAAATTAATAAAATATAAAAATTTATTTATATAATATAAAATATATTAATTTGTAAATATTATATTTTTAATATAAATATTATATATTATAAGTGTTTAAATAAAATTTATATTAATAAGTTATTAACTAAAATATGAATTATAAAATTAATTTATATTAATTTAAAATTATTATAAGTTAAATTTTATATATTATAAATTAATTAAATAAAAAAAAAAAAAACAAAATTTATTAATGAAAATATATTTTATTATTAAAATTAATAAAAAAATATATATTATCATATTTTTTTTATATTTTTTTATTAAATTTTAAAAATAAAGATAAAAAATTTAATAAATAATAAATTTATTTAAATATAAAATATTATTAATAATCTTAAATTTTATTAATTTTTTTGAAGTATGATAATTAATTTTTTTTTTTATAAAATACTTTAAAACAAATAAGAGTAATAAAAATAATATAATTTTTTTATTTAATATATTTTTATAAATTAAATAAAATTTATTTCATATTTGAAAATTTTACTAATTAATATTTTAATATGTAATATTAATAAATATATAATATTATTATATATTAATTAAAATTATATAATATTTATTAATTAAATATATAAATATTTATTTTAAATAATTTTATATATAAATTTTAATTTAATAATACAAATTTATCTATTTTCTTTTTATGATCTAATTTCACCATATTTTTTTAAAATTTTGTGCTCTTTAATTCAACATCAATTTTTATATATTTCTATGAATTTTTAGTTCTTTTCATTTTTAGTGGGTTTATTTTATTTTGATTTAATTTTTTTACAACTTTAACCTTAATTTGAATACAAACTTGATAGGACTCTCTTATTTTGCTTTCATTTAATTATGTTAAGATTTGAAACCTTAGGTTTCTTAAACTTTTGTTTTGCTAAGCATTTTGTGAGACCTTATGGTTTGTTAATTTTATTTGAAATTTTAAGTTTTTATTTGTGAGTTCTAGATAATATTTTGAATTTTACTTTAATTTGGTTTTTTTTTGGTTTAAACCAAAACCAAACCGAATTCTAATTTGGTGTATGGTTTGATTTTACGTGCTTTATAAATGGTTTGGTTTGGTTTTGGTTTTGATTTTAAATTTTTCAAAACTGAAGAACCCGAACCATACAACCCACAAAACCGAAAACCGAACCGATGAACACCCTAAGGTGAAACTAACCCGATAAGTTTTTTCAACCACATTAAACCCGACCCGATAAGCCATATCGGGTTCGGGTCGTCGGGTCAACCCGACCCTACTGACACAACTAGTGACGACTATCCCACATCACCCTGTGAATGAATATTAGCTAAATGAACTTATTATAAATAAGAAGGCAAAGGGTTGAAGGAAAGATGGGCAATTTCAAATTTTGAATAACCAATATTGACTATAGTGTTTTTAAGTTATAAATTTAATAATCAGAGGCGGTTTTTTTTATTGACTTTTTAAAGTTTCAATAACCTGATAATTCCACGTTTAAAATTATAAATATATTAACTGAAAGTGTTTGCTGGATGTCTTTTAAAAATTTCAACAAGCTAACAATTTCATGGAAAAAACTTCACTGATGCATGACTAAAAAACTTCGTTTAGTTTGAGTTAACTCAGTTCTAGTCAGTTTCTACCAAATCGTGTAAATAAAAATTGACCGGTTTGCATTTATATTTGATTCATGACAAAGGAAGCGTTTTTGGGTGGTTAGGGACTAACGGCGTAAATTCGTTGAAAAATACGTAAATAAAAATTGACCGCGGTTGGCATTTATATTCGATTCATGGCGGACAAAGCGTTTTTGGGTAGTTAGGGACTTATGGTGCAATTTCGTCAAAAAAAGTCTTGAATGCGTTAGCGCCATGATCGTGAAGAACTAGCAGTGTAAATTACCGAGAAAGTTATTTTAGATTTTGAGCAGGTCTATAACTCCATAAAATAAAACATAATCTTAAAAAGATTAGATACTAAGCTTTATTTTGAGCTCTTTTTTTTGAACGACGACTTTATTAGAACCACTAGCAAGGAGCTAGAAAATTACAAAGGAATCAAAAAAGGGTGTTGAAGCCAACTAACTCAATTCAAAGTTCTATTACAAAGTAAGCTTGGTTTGAGCTCCTTAAGTTCTATTTAGTTTGGGCTAGTTCGGTTTTAGTTTCTACTTTTCTCAGATAGCTCAGTTTTAACAAACTACCGTCACTAGAACGCTATTTGGTGTGTCAAGAAACTGAAATTGGGTACTATGTTAACAATATCTACTAATTTGAAACATAAGCCAAAAGTTCCATAAGGAACATGCTCCAAACAAAGAACAAAACGCTTCATCGGGGCCACTGATTTCGAATTCAATCCTAGAGTTGAGATATAATATAAAGGGGCATTTTTGTAATTTAACACTCTCACTAACTCAACTTTTACCGTCATTTAATTTTATCATTAATCCTCACCCATACTGAGTAATCTCTCACCCCCAAATTAACTTCCAAATTAACTTCCAAATTAACTGTCTTTTTATCCAATCTTAGAAAATGGAGAAATAAGACTATCTAAAGATGATCCGTTGCCCAAATCCTCCTTGATGCGTGATTCCGATCAAAATAAGCATTTGAATAAGCTTTCTGGTATACATTTCTTTTATTCTTCATTTATTTCGCTTATTTTTGTGCTTATTTAAGGTTTTTTTAGGTTTTGTTCTCTTATTTTTTTATATTATCAGTTTGTTATTGCTTATTTTGTTGCGTATTTTAGATACAAGCAATAGCTTTGGCTTATTTAGTAGCTTTTGTTTATTTGGTCCTTATTTAGGATTTTTTAGGTTTTTTTTCTTATTTTTACATTATCAGTTTTGTCGTTGTTTTTGTTGTTGATGATTTTGTTGCTTATTTTGGATACAAGCAATAGATGTTGCTTATTTAGTAGCTTTTGCTTATTCGGTGCTTATTTAGGATTTTTTAGGTTTTGTTTCTTTTTTTTATATTATCAGTTTGTTGTTGCTTACTTGGTGCTTATTTAGGAGTTGATGATTTTTGTTGCTTATCATTTTGTTGTTGCTTATTAGATGTTTGCTTAGTTTTGTTGTTGCTTAGTGATGAATCACATGTGATTCGTTAGTGTTGTGTGTTGCTTATCTGTTGCTTATTAGATGTTGCTTATTTTTTGTTTACTGATGCTTCTTTTTGTGTTAGGTGTTAAGGATATGCCTCAGTTTGGCGTGGTTCTTCTAAGAAATCAAAAGGTATTGGTAGTGATTCTCCTAAGAGTAAGTGGGTTACAAGGGATATGATTAAGACTTCTAAACATGGTGATAAAGTTCTTAACCCACAACCGATGTCTGAATTTAATCCTACCACTGGTAAATAAGGTGTCGACTGTTAAAGATAAGGCTGGTGTGGATAAGGCGCCGATTGTGGTTAAGGATAAGGCTGATGTAGTAAAGGATAAGCCGACTAATGTAGTCAAGGATAAGGCTGATGTAGTGAAGGCGTCGATTGCTAAGGAGAAGGGCAATGCTGATGTAGTCAAGGATAAGCCAACTAATCTAGTCAAGGATAAGGCTGATGTGGTGAAGGCGCCGGTTGCTAAGGATAATGACAAGGATGATGTGGTAAAGGCGCCGGTTGCTAAGGACAAGGACAAAGCTAATGTAGTCAAGGATAAGCCGACTAATGTATCAAGGACAAGGCTGATGTGGTGAAGGCGGCGGTTGCTAAGGACAAGGACAAGGCTGATGTGGTAAAGGCACCGGTTGCCAAGGACAAGGAGAAGGCTGATGTTATGAAGGTGCCGGTTGCTAAGGACAAGGATAAGGATAAGGCGTCTGCTAATGTTTTTGTTAATGATAAGGCGCCGACTGATGTGGTGAATCAGATTCAAGTTTGCCACAAAGATATTGTGTTAGCCATATTTTTATATAAGTCGAGCAAGAATGTTATCGGTCTTATTAGTCGCAATTAGTCTTGTTAAGTAATAGGCTAGTCGGGTTCAACGGGCTTGGATTGTATTATGATATTGTCCGTGTTTCGGGCTCAAAGCCCAAGATATGCCAAGCCCGGCCCAAGTAACAAGCCCATATGCCTACATGTTGGCTAGGGGTATAAATAGGACCGAAGAGGATGTTGGTTTAATTTTCTCACTTTCACGTGTGTGTAAACCTTCCACCACTTCTCTCTTTTTAATCTAATATTCCATCTTTTGTTTCTCTCTAGTGTCTTTTCTATTTTAGCTTATTGGTATGGCTTATCTTGTGTTTCGATAACATATTATCTTGGGATAACATTTGGTATCACTCGCTTCGGGTGGGTTTACTGGTTTCGTTGTGGTCATTAACGCTTATTGGATTCGGCTTATAGTGCTATTTTTTTCTTCTACATTTGGCTCATTTGAGTGTGGCTTATTTCACAAAAAGGTCTTATTATTTTATCTTATTAGTTTTGGGCTTATGTATCCGATAAACGTCAACAACAACCAGATTCAACTTCATCTACTTCAGCTCTAGCAACAACTGTCACTGCTGATGGAAACTTTGACTCATAAATATATTTTTATTTTTTCTCTTTATCTAGATTTATAAATATTTTTGAAAAAAAGAAAATACAAAAATATAAAACCATCAAAAAGAAATACAAAAATATAAAATCTAGAAAAACAAAATATAAAATCAGAAAAATTTCAAAATACCAAAAAGAATCCTCTTGACATGTCTCTTGGAATTGATAAGAGTTCAAACGTTTTCAAAATACCAAAAAGAATCCTCTCGACATGTACCTAGAAATGTCGATTAACATTGACACAGGTGTGTAAATGAAGATCGAACAAGAGTTCAAACGTTTTCAAAACATGTCGTTTCTACATTTTTCTCAATGACTTATGTATATTTCAGTGCATAACTCGGACCCGAATGTCATAGGAAGTGTACGCTTCTATCATGTGTTTTAAAAACCGTTGAACACAATTTTTCAAAATAACTTTTCAATGTCAAATTGTCTACAATACAATTTGTAGTATCTTTCCATAAAAAGTGGTATTTGTTAAAATTATGTGTTCAACACTCCCTTCCCCGAATAAGTTTAAAAATTGCGGTACATACAATGTCAATTTATGTGGATCAATTTTTGAGGGGGAGCTTTTTAAAAACCAAAGCCTTTTAATGTTTGTTGGGTACATATCATTAATGTCCATTTTATTTACCAACAACATTCAAGTGACATAAAAATGTAGACACTACAATGTTAATTAATAATATACATTGTTCACTAAGGCATCTCACTCTGTCTTGAACATTTTGTGGTGTCATATCAATTTTTCATTCCAATGTCTAGTTTTAATAAATATTGGTATCCCACATATACTGTTGAAGGGGAGCTATCAGGAAAATGAATTCATGCAATATCATGGTATAATTTTTCTCTCTATGGAATTTTTCGTGTCAAATTTTAATCAATTGGTATTTCAAATACTAACCGATTTATTATTTTAAATAAGGGGAGAAAATATAATTAAAATGTGATATAGAAGAATGTGATCTTTAAGACTCAAAGTGCAACTCTTTCCTTCATGTGCAAAACAATTTTGAATCTCGATGCACATGTGTAGGGGGAGTATTTCAAAATGTCAAAAAATGGTTTTATGGTTTGATCACTATACCCAACAACCAATTAATCTCACGACATCGATGAAGTCATAAGGTGGTTAAGATTAGGTATAAGTCCAATGATCCAACCATGACCAGAGGGATCTTCCCAAGGACGATCGATAGTTAGAAATAGCAGTCCTTAGGTATGATTGGAGAAGAATGAGTATAAGGGAATAATGCCAACTAAGATTAAGCTAGCACTGGAAGAATCATAACAAGGTGTTAGTAATGATGTCTTGGTAAGCATTGAAGGGGTTGAAGAATGAAAAAGAAATGTATGGATAAAGGGTGAAAACAAAGCAGCCCTCCACATACTTTAGGCAGAAACCAGGTCAATACATATGTTGTCAGTCTTCACGAAGATGAATTCTGATATTGAAAAATGACATCATGGACCCAGTGATGCAAAGCACAACCCTTCCCAGCCATTCGAGTTTCTCTCAAAAGAAACTTATCTCATTTCTCACGGAGATACACACGTTATCTATTGACATATCACTCTGAGATTGTTGATATTGAATAGGTGGCAGTCTGCTCCAGCCTTTGATTACCAAAACCAAAATGCACAAATCGAGTCTAGAGCCAAGAATAAATCAAATTATATATCTCATTAGGATACAATGTCAAAATACACTTGTTGAACACCATACAGTTCACAAGTTGTAACAAAGAGTCCTACGCATTATCCTTGAGATATTGCCAAAACATCCGAGTGATACTTAAGTATTCACAGTGAAGATGGAAATCCTGCTTAAGCCAACAACAAACAAGCTCTTGGTAGGTGACTTGCAAGATTCTATATGAATCGAGCTTGTGATAACTGGATATCGATTTTGGTCTAGTAAATGAATTGACGACTTAATCAGAAAGATAGTAACTATCTGATTCACTTTTACCGTGTTGTAGGCTTTGAGACGTTCCAGTAATGAGAACAAGCAAGCATGGTGAATCTAATACATATGTGTTAGAAGATCCTACGCTTTGAGCTAGAAACCCTGTCAAGGAGATTCTTTGAATCTACTTGATCACAGGTTTAGTATTTATACTATAAAACGGGGAATCAATAGTTAATGCAACCAAACTCAAGATGAATAACAAAGACAAATTCATCGTTTATTGGTAACTGTTTTATTTCAGGATTAGACGACGGTGTTGCAGCCTCATTCTAGCAAAGTCGGATTCATAAACCACATACTCATACTCAAGCTTTCAAAGTCAATCATTCAATATAAAGATTGTCGATTCTACACTTCATCAAAGATCTTCAAAGTCAAATCAAGAATCATATTTTGGGAAGATTGTTAGCCATATGTTCATATAAGTCAAAAGAGAAAGCAACAAGTATGAGTATGTCAGTCAGGAGCACAAGTTGATCAAGATAGTCAAATCAAGATGATTCAAGTCAAGGAGATGATGCAAGATAAAGATCTTAATAACTTAAAGTCAAAAGACGAAGGCTCAAGATCAAGATCACAAAGCATGAATGAACAACGCCATTACAAAAAAGCAAAGACAAGACTAAAGAAGGCAAAGCTCAAACGTCATATCTTCAACATTGGGAAAGATAAAGTCAAATCAAGACAACTTCCTACAAGGATGTTATCGGTTGTACAAGAATGTCAACATAGAAGAACAAGTCCTTCACATCCTTAAAAGAAGAACTTAAAGAAGACCTCAACAGTAGAGGAGTTTGAAGAAAGAGACCTCAACATTAGGGGAGATTGTTAGCCTTATTTTTATATATAAGTCGAACAAGAATGTTATCGGTCTTATTAGTCACAATTAGTCTTGTTAAGTAATAGATAAGTCGGGTTCACGGGCTTGGATTGTATCCTAATATTGTCCGTGTTTCGGGCTTAAAGCCCAAGATATGCCAAGCCCGGCCCAAGTAATAAGCCCATATGTCTACTTGTTGACTAGGGGTATAAATAGGACCCTCTTAACACATGGAGAGGGTGTTGGTTTCATTTTCTCACTTTCATGTGTGTGTAAACCTTCCACCAATTCTCCCTCTTTAATCTAATCTTCCATCTTTTGTTTCTCTCTCTAGTCTCTTTTCTATTTTAGCTTATTGGTGTGGCTTATCTTGAGTTTGGATAGCTTATTATCTTGGGATAACATATTGCTACAAGAGGTTAATGTGCATGCGAGAAAGATGCTTGAATTAGCTAAGGAGTTTGATAAACTTGATCCTCGGGAAAAGTTGTTCATAATCGTTGAAGCATCTAACAACAAGGAGCAACGTGAACGCAACTAAGCATTCAAGGTAGGAAAATGTCTTTTGTGAAGTGAAATGTCTATTGTGAAACATTATCTAAGCATCATGGTAGAACAATTTATATTTTGTGTTATGGTACATTGGTTTCGGTAGATGTTAGTTCAGTTTATGGTAGCTCAGTTTGTTGATGGTAAAACATTAGCTTATGTAATGGAAAGTTGTTATCAGTTTATTAGTATTTGAAATCTATCTTTTTGTCGATGCTAAACTAACAAACATAAGTCAAAATGTGATTTTTAGAGGAATCACATGTGATTGCAAAAGAATCACATGGGATTCTAGATGAATTACATGTGAGTTTACAGGAATCACATGGGATTTTAGATGAATTACATGTGATTTTGATGAATAACAAGCCATTTTCATACACAACATTTGATCAAGTAATTAACTAACATATTTTATTAAGAAAAATCACACACTATCAAATATTATTGTTATCAATATATTAAAGTAAAAGAATTCATAAACTTAAAAGTCAATATAAAAAGTATTCAAACATCAAGTAAAAAAGAATTAATAAACTAAAAAGTATTTAAACATCAAAAGTATTCAAACATCAAGTAAAAAGAATTCATAAACAAAAAACTGTTCAAACAACAATAATTGATGTCGCCTTCTTCTTTCTCCTTGCCTTTGGATTCTTTGGACAAGT
Organism: Tanacetum coccineum; assembly: GCA_026074375.1. Taxonomy (NCBI): domain Eukaryota; kingdom Viridiplantae; phylum Streptophyta; class Magnoliopsida; order Asterales; family Asteraceae; genus Tanacetum; species Tanacetum coccineum. The sequence goes on along the minus strand of BQNB010035762.1, from coordinate 36,399 downwards.
TGTTTTTGTATGCTCATTAGTCTTCTTGTTACAGTATCCATAAACCTGCATTGGTTTCGCTTTAACTTTAAGTGCTTTTTCTCTTTCACTCTTTGAACGTTATCCTTTTTTCAAATGTTCTCCTTTGTTTCTGGCCTTTGTTTGATTTTGGACATCAATTTGGTTAGGTTTTGATATTGAAAAAATATCACCAATCACATCTCTTGTATTTCTCGAAGGAGGATTCGGCACATCAACCTTCACTTCAGTCTTGATTATTTTCAACTTTTCTACCAAAGCTCTCAACTTCACTCCATTTTTGTTCAACAAGAATAAACTATCGTCTACCAGAAAGTGGTCTTGATCTGTTACAATCATGGTTGGTTCTTTTAAGAAATCGTTCTAGAATGCCTTTAGCAGCCACGTGTACGATTTTGTATCCTCATGTAAAAGCATTTCTGAACCAAGTGTGACACACTTTCTGTGATTATCGGCGCCAGTAAATGGAACAAACACGATGTTGTACCTATATAATATATCAGTAGATTATAGAATCAGAATGTGATGCTTCTATAACCATGAATCACATGTGATTAGGTCTGAATCACAAGTGATTAAGAGGGAATCACATGTGATTCATAGTATTTCTTTTTTGTTTGTCACTATGTTGAGGATCTAGAGTGTCGACATTAATACCTTTTTGAATTACCTATTTGTTACACATGATGTACTTATGTTTTACAACTCCTAATTTTGTTTTCCTTTGCCCTGACTTTTTTACTTCAAACCCTCCCATTTCAGTGTATTTCGTATACATATCTATAGCTTCATCTAATGTATCAACGTACGTCTTTTCAACTGGTATAGGAATTCTTTCTATATGATGCTCCTAATATATTGATCCACCAGGTGTTTCATTATACTCATATAAAGTTGCTCTTGGTGTTTTCATACAAGCTGTATATTAAAAAACAGAATCACGTGAGATTTATGATAATATAACAACTGAATCATATGTGATTTCACCTACACTAATTTTTTTCAATCTATAACAAACGAAAGAGAACACTAGAATTAAATGTGATGCACCAGAATAACATGTGATTCACCAGAATCACATGTGATTCATCATAATCATATGTGATCCTCCTTAAATGAAAACCAAATCTTGTTTGTTTCAATCGATTCTAATTTTCTTATAACAAACCATTACAACATAATAGAATCACAGAAGTGTGTGTTTTTTTAAGAGAGAGAAAGTAAATAATTAAATGAGGGGTAGTTGGTGATTTTTAGGGTTTTTATATGCTTGGATGGTTTGATATTAGCCATTGGATGGAGATAAAATCAATGGCTAAGATCACTTATTTGTTCTTTGATTAATATATGTTATTTTGGTGTGCCAAGTAACTGAAATTGGGTGCTGTGTTAACAATATCTACTAATTTGAAACATAAAGAATCATAACTCTGGTACTTATATTTTTCCTTGAATACCCACACAACCCGACCCGCAGTACCGGTACCCAAAACCACCCGTACCCGACATACCCGAAGCTTATTATGGTTAAGCATCAGTAAAATTCTCTAAGCTTAAAACCCGAATTACCCAACCCGTTTAAGGCTTATTCAGGTCAGGTATACCTGAATAATAATCCTATTTTCAATATATACTTATTGTTTCATGCTAATGAAAAGCTATGAATTGCATGCTTTGTTACATCAATAATACACCAAAGAAAATAATAATGTGTTCACCTTCCTACAGGTCTTATATATGCATCCCATGTTCATCTCACCTGCATATGCAAAGATAAGATAATCCGATGTAAGCAATTGAATAATCACATATAATTGAGCAAAAGAAATCACAATGGGCACTTAACCTAAGCCAAGATCGAGCTTGTGAAAATTTTCACGAGCCGAGCTCTAGCTCAAAATATGAGGCTCGAAACAAGCTCGTACTTTATATATATAAACAAGCCGAGCTTAAGCTCTGGCAGGCTCAGACTCGACTCGGCTCATTTCCACCCCTAGTAGCCAACAATACTCCTCATTCTCCTCATCGATATCAAGATATACAAAAACTCTATTGCTTAAGAGCAACTCTCTTCCTAGAGGTGTAACTCCTCTACAAATCCCTATGCCTTCCTTCGTACATCAAATACTCATTTAAGGTCATATATTCAATATTGGGCTCCATCCTAACCTGAGACATGAAAGCAAAGGGACATAGTATCCAAGAACAATAAAAGAAAAAAAACTAGAAATCCAAAAACTAAAACCTAAAAATGAAAACAAAAACCTCAAATCAAAAACCTAGTTATAGCTCTCCGGCAGCGGCGCCAAATATCTTAATGCGTATTTTTTTTTAATAGATTAGGTTTTGAATTTATAAAGTGCGAACCACCTAATATCTATATCAACAATAACAAGCAGTGTACATGGTGGCGTGCAGTGTACTTTGGATAAGTTTGATGTCGACCCTAAGAGCTATGTGTTGCGCTTCTAATTTGAGGCTATCTACTTCTAATCTAGAAAGCAATTTAATTTATCAATGTTGAATTGAGAATATAAGAACTTTAAACAGAATGGATGAATTACAATTAAGGGAAAGAAGAACGTGTTATACCAGTTACATCTTAATCAAAGTCGCGATTCAAACACCTATTCTAGTTGGAATAACCATGACCAAATGGTCATCGAAACATAACCCATAACTGCTAAGTCTCGGTTTAATTGGCCAGCTTTATGAGGGGGAAGTATTGGTAGAGACACATATTTTATTAGTGGGTTGGCTATGAGGAGAGCCACGAATGTTGTCGATTTGATGAGTCTTATTCCACAGTCACATGACCCGCAAAGTGAGCTCCTTTTGCTTCGATCATGTATGGGTATTGCCAAACTCTTTTTCTGTTTAAGGACACACAAGGAGGAGGCGGCTTTATTTTTTGACAAAGGTTTGCGTGGGTTAATTGAGAATATAGTGGTTCATGGTGGACCATTCTTTGAAGACTTACAGTGGTGACTTGCTTTTTTACTCTTTTGATTTGGTGGCTTGGGTTTGTACTCGATAAAATGGTTTCCCCCTTATGCTTTTGTAGCCTCGAGGGCCCAATATTGAGTGCTACAAGACCACATCTTACGTGACAGTGTCGTATGTGGTATGGATGATGATTGATTTGTATTGTCTTTGTGATAAGATTCCAAGCTTTGATATTAGCGCTTTCACTAACAAGGAGACCGCGCCCCCTCTAAAGCCCAACAAACACTAGCGAATATCCTTTTTATTAAAATGGTCAAGGATTGGAAGTCCACTTTGACATGACTATGAGACAAAAAGCAGTTTTTGAGTGTCTGCGCGCACCACATGCTCATGATTTTCTACTAGCTATCCTTATAGACGGGATTGGTTAACATATGTCACCGATGGAATATCGCATTATTCTTAAGTATCGTCTCGTGATTCCATTATTTTTGGCTGATGCGATATGCCTTGTTTGTCGCAAGGCATGTTTGGATTCCTTTGGGGAACATGCGGTTCATTGTAAAGAGATCATAGGATTGAAGTACCGACACGATATTGTTAGGGACGTCCTTTTTGACATATGTAGGTGTGCCAGGATTTCAGCCAAGAAAGAAGCACATGTGAACTTTTTAACGGACCCGTCGGATGGAAGATTCACACTTAGCCTGGCTGACGTTTTCACTTTTGGATGGGTTGGAGGGAAAGATGCATGTGTGGATTTTATTGGGGTTTCTCCTCTCGTGAGGTTAAGTAGTCGGGGTTCTACATCGGGTTAGGCTTCTTTGAAAGCCGCCTCATGCAAAGTGACAAAACACGAGAAGGTATTCATTGAAAATCAACACCTATTTATTCTTTTTGCGTTTGATACATTTGGTTTCCTTGCACCTGAGGTAGTGGAGTTACTCAGCCGAGTTCGGCGGGTTATGCACAATAATGTATTGACACCTAGATCCACGGTTGTGGTTTATAAACGTATTGGCTTTGCAATTTAAAAAGGGGTAGCGGCATAGCTTGTTGCCCACGACGCTTATGATAACATATGAGCTTTTTCATAAGAGACTGAGCCACAACAAGCATAGGCCGGCTCCGATCCGCTATGAATATATTATAGGTGTACGTGTACCCCTTTATTCATATGGTGTCTTTATGTAATGAAAGGGGGAAAATGCCTCCCATTAGTTTCGGTTTACATGTTTAGTTCGATAAAAGCAAGTTTACATGTAGATGAAATGAAAAGTTAATGACGTGAATAGATTTAATGTACAAAACATGATAGAATATGAATGGAATAGCCATTCAAGGGTGATTTAGTGGCAAAAGGGTTTGTGGCTACCACTCTAAAATGTGTGAGGTCTCAAATTCAATTCTTGCTAGGTGCAAACAAACTTGAAGTGACCACGCTTACCTCCTGAAAAGGGAAGACTTTACCTGGTTTGAGTCTGTGTCACATTGGGTTCAAACCCCGTTGATTATTGGTCAATGTGTCAAAAACCTTGGTTAAAGAAAAATAAATTAATCCCACATCGCCTCTTTTATTGATCTTTACACTAAAGATGTCATTATAAATATATTATTACACCCCACCTATCCCCACAATTCAAATTCCCCCGGATCTTCATCATCTCAAAATTAGGGTTTCAAATTCACACCAAAATTATTATCAATGTCCGCATCCACCGTTATCAATAGAGACGGAAGCCATTCAATTAAAGATGGAAGTGAAACAGTTTCAGAAAGACCTAAACCTGTAGCGACGACCAAGTTACGAAAACAGAGTGTCGTTAAAAAAACTGGTCGTGATGTGAAGGCGAAAGCTGTTTGGAAGACTGGTGTAAGTGTGATTGTTAAGAATTTAGGTTTGTTAGTCATATTGTTGCTTTTGGCTCAGATGGTGAGGAATTATGGTGGTGAAAACGATGACGAAATTGAGGGTGTCGATTACAAGAGACGGATTACGGAAGTTGAGGCGTTTCTGAAAACGAAGACGAAAATGATGCAGGCGCAAGTGGATGTTGTGGATAGGAAATTGGATATCGAGGTTAGCAGATTACGAAGTGAGTTAGGGAAAAGGATGGATGACTTTAATAAGCGGTTTAATGAAATAGACGCGAAAATTGGGAGTTTGGAGAGTGTGTTGAATGCGAACGATTGGTTGACGAGACAGGAGTTTGATTTGTTTGTGGAGGAGATTAAGGGGATGAAAGGGGGGAGATTAGGTTGGACGAGATAAGGGCGTTTGCGAAGGGTGTGGTTGAGAAGGAAATTGGGAGACTTGCTTCGGAAGGGTTAGGGAAAGTGGACTATGCAGTGGCGTCTAGTGGTGCGAGTGTAGTGAAGCATTCGGAAGCGTATGTTGGTGTGAGTAGGGTGAGTGAGTGGTTGAAGGGTGGAAGTGTGATATGGGATTCGGTGAAGTTGTTGCAGCCGAGCTTTGGACAGCCGGGTGAGTGTTTTCCATTGAAAGGAGAGAGTGGGTTTGTTGAGATTAAGCTTAGGACTGCGATTGTTCCTGAGGCGATCACTCTCGAACATGTTGACAAGGTTTGTTTTTACTTGCTACAAATCCTTTTATTGCGCACTAGTTGATTTATCGTATGTGTGTATGATTGGTCAGTCAAAGTTCAAGGTCTTTTAGAACTAGTTTAAATTACCATAGTAAAAAGTTTACAATTATCAAGACATGCATTTACGGTTTGCTGTTTTCTGTCATTACGAACAGAGTGTGGCATTTGACCGATCAAGTGCTCCCAAGGACTGCAAGGTTTTGGGATGGTTGCACAACGAGGAGGATACAGAAAAGGAAGAATTGCTGGCAGAGTTCACTTATGATCTTGAGAAGAGCAGTGCACAAACAATTAATGTGTTGGACTCAAAAAGTTCAGACCCAACCATTATCATCGATACACTCAGGCTAGATTTCATGTCCAATCATGGGAGCCCTACACATACTTGCATATATCGGGTCAGGGTTCATGGTCATCAACCCAGTGCTTCATAAACAATGTCGATGTTTGATCTTTATTTATGTAGTCTTTTATCATTAGTGTCTTTTGAGGTTTTCTGGTGTCTATGTAACTCATTTGGTGGTTACCATGATACATTGATTGGATTAGTGTGGCTATTGAGATCATTCGTTAAATGTATTGATTGTTGACTGTATTGTTCATATATGACGCACCATTAGCATTACTGCTTTATGTAGAGTTGATCGGTGAGAGTTTCAGCTTTATCATACGGAAACATGTCAATTTGGGGTTCTTTCCTCGATAACAGGTCAAATGGTGGTACGTGCAAGGAAATCCATACTAATGAAATGGGTTGGATAGCAAAAACAAGCAACTACTTGAACTTATACATAACGCTTTTTCTGATGTGGGACTAAGTTTGCACCCAGTGTTATCCTTTTGTGTTGTGTATCTTTAAGCCCATATAACGACCTAACATCATGAGGATTTGTTTCGGGAGAAGAAGAAAAAACTGAACCATCAACCACTCTTAACCCATTAATTCCAATGACTTTCAAATCACCATCAACAACCTTGTTGACCAAGCAACCACCATGAAAATGATAAAATGTTGTTAACGATTCATGACAGAATTTCGCCACAGATACCTCATTTGATAGATTTTCAGGTAAAGGGAGACCCACATATATGAAATACTTTTCACCATCCCGCTCACTAAACTTATATAGCTCCATTGTTTGTGTTCTCAACATCGTCTGAATTGTACGCACCGCATTACCACATTATCATTTGGAGATATTAAACTAATAAAACCATTTGATAATGGTATCGAGACCTTAGAGTTATAACACTCAAGTTTAATGGTGTATATATATCGGGGAAAAGCGTGGACTTTGCAGGAGAATTAAATGGGGTCACACCTGAAAGGGACTCTATATAGAAACCATATGTGATTCCAACCACTCGTGCTCCAACATCATCTAGTGGAAAAGGGACCAGAAGACTAAGCACGCTACGTGGATTATCAACCATGAATTGCCCAATGTCTGGATTTTGGCGTACGATGGTAATATTTTGTGATTCCAGGTATGACCCATGCCCGACTCCATTTATGAGTAAAAGTTGTGGGATTCCAATAGCTCCGGCACATATTATCACTTCACCATTTCTTCTTATATGGATTTCATGATGCTTCCCTAACGAGTCATGATAAACCACACCATCCGCAGCTAAACCTGAAATTTGTCTAACTTATTAGTGGTCCAGCAGAAAACTTCATACCAACATAACAAAATTTACCTAATAATTTAGAGCGTGAGAAGGTAATCCGATCAACCGTAGCATGAACCACAATCCTTAAATTATCTGGGTGCCCTTTGTTTTGGAGTTCAACAGTGCCATGTCTTCTCCCCGAATTATCAAACATAGAACCACTCACTTTAGTACCAAGAAGGTGTTCAACACTAAAACCATTTGATGGAATAAGGCCCGCTTCTAATAAAGCATATAAAGTAGAATTTTGCCCAAGTATTTAAACGCTCGGGCACATAGACAACACTATCTAACCATCTTCGGAGGTAAATGCTAGGTGAACTTTTTCAACACTTCCCATATCCTATTCGATTCCTAATATTTTAAAAAAGTAATCATCAGCTCTCGAATAAATACCAAAATTTATCATGCAACGCATTTCCTCTCGCGTTCTCTAACCATCTTCGGAGGTAAATGCTAGGTGAACTTTTTTTATTTATGTTAATGACGTTAGTTAGAGAGTTAATTTCGTAAAATACGTTGGGATCAGAATCTGGTACACCCTCGTGCTCAAGAAGCAAAACAGAATAATGTTCTGACACGGACAACTAGCAGTCCCTCCTCAAAACAATTATGTAATGATATTCTGGTGACGGGTTGAAATCTTTGGCTTCATATGTAAAAGAAAGGTAAGATGCATTTGCATGACATAAAAGAAAGGTTTAAACCGTTTACAGTTTGTATGTGATGGTAGTTCGTAGTATATGTCAATCTATATGTGTATATGTGAATTTATATGTGTATATGTGAATTTGTATTTTGGGTGTCAACTTTTTTTTTATCCAGACAAAGCTCAAAAAACTAATCTACTTTTAAAACATCGAAAAGGGTATTTTGATTTTGAAATGACATAATGTACTTATAAAAACTCACAGAAGAAGTGTAACACCCCCAAACTGGCTCGCAACGGAATTTATGTATATCGAGGGGCGTTACATTATAGATCAATAGCACAAGATATGAGAACGACCTCAAAAAGAGTTGTTTAAAATACAATACATTGGATTTATTAAAATTGTTTGATACAAAGCACGCAGGCTTAAATAGTTCAACATTTGAAATAAAGATTCTAGATCATAACAATCGCCCTGAAATATAATGACTCCAAATCTTTATGCATGACACCCAAAAGACTATCCCAATGTATCTTGTGCACCTCGTGCATCTTTGACCTGAGAAAAACATGCTTAAAATGTCAACATAAAGTTGGTGAATTCATAGCTTTATGTAAATGAAATGTAGGACTGTAAGATTTCAAGTGTATGATAATGCAACATATGCAAACATCACAAATGTAATTACGTTTCCCTAAGCTCGTGACACCGAAGCTCGACATGTATGAATGAAATATAAATATTGCCACATTGCCTGTGATGATGTTTAAACCTGCACCATCCGAATCCGACATGGTATACATTCGTTGGTTCACTCCGTGACACCAGTGAGAGCTAATCACCCGGATGGGGATGTCAACCCCAATAGATCTATTTATAACATTCACGCTCACACAAAGTAATTAATAGTTCATGATAATGGGCTCAAAGGGTTATCGCTACTTAGGCAAACACGTAATCATGGTAAAATGTACACTTACGTCCAATTTTAAAAAAAAACAAAGCATGTTTCTCACCCTAAAAGTTGTAAATCATTGATATAGTAAAACATGGGGCTATGAACTCACATTAAGTAATGATAACGTAGGAGCAAGGCACTAGCACGAAAAACGATGCAAAAGGCTTTATCCGCAACCTATGAATAAATAATACATATTCACTAAAAGGAAAAATAATAACATAAATACTTGCAATCTTGTCCCTAGTTTGTGCTTGAATATACTTGAATTAATGATATTGGAAAACGAGTTTCTCATTTTAAAATAGTCAACTTTATCGGGTCAACATGGTTAAACCGTAAGTATATAATTTATGACTTCGGACACTTAAGAAACTAGGTCACACATACTTTAAATTATTAGTTTAGGTTAGCCCTTGGTTTGGTCTCTAAGTACGTTAATTAATTAGATGAAACATTGACGTTTACTCTTTGAGTTAAACTTATATTTTACTAAGTTTTTAACATGAGTCGTCTTAGAGTTTTATGACTAGTTCACGGGTTCGTTAATTGACGATATGGGAAACTAAAAACATATTTGAAATCTCAGATGGGTTGTCTACAATATTCGTTAAGTAAGCTTCGTCTCAAAACGTCGTTTAGGTTGTTAAAAATGGGGCTAAACACGCGTGGGTTGCAAGGCAGTTTCAATACTTAGAAAAATAATAGTGTCATTTCAGCTTGTGGTGTTGCGTGGTCAGAATTTTATAATTAAATTCTGGTTTCATTACTTAACGTTAGGACAAAGTAAAAACACTTTTGAAAACTAGGCCAGGCCTTTTATAATTTACCTTTTATAAGGTTTGGGGGCAGAGGTCGTTATGTGGGTCAAAACTGATGCCAATGTAAGGGTGCGCGACCCATTCTGCCAACAACCTTAACTGTTGAGTCACGCGACAGCAGCACTAACTTTAGGTTCATTTTTCACGCTCGATACTTAATCATTTTCTGTGATTCAAGTTGCTAAGTAAAGCCTACTAGGTCGACTATAAAATGCCCCCAATCCTGTCCTAAAGTCCGAGTTTAAATGGGTCGAAATCGAGGCTAAATGTATGCTTGTGTCGTGTTATTTTTCAGCATGTGCTGACTGTGGAGGCCAGACTTTGGCCTCAATTTGCGAGCTCGTTTCTCAGCCATTTCTCATGATTCAAGTTGCTAAATGCAACATACCATGTCGACTACAAAAAGCCCCTAAGCACTGGACTTACCTCTTAGTTTAGTTGGGTCGTTTTGAGGCCTAAAGTCGACCTACCAGGTTGTTATATTTATTAACAATGTAACAAAATAACTATACGCGATTTCCTTTTCTCTAAGCCACGCATCTAAACTATCTATGGGCTGAGTTCTACACTCAACACCCTATTATAACTATGGCCCCTAACTTATTAGTCGTTTCACAAGTTTCATAAAGATTTCTAATGTTATTCGAGTGGCATATCAGGAAGTAACCAAACTGTTTTGTTTTTAGAGGATTTCAAGCACACAACTATGACATGCGAATTGAATATTGTATGGAAGATAATTAACAAGAAAGGATAGCTCACACTACTCCTGGATGAACGCGTGAAAACAAAAAGATTTGAGGAGGACTTGGTTATTGTTTGCACCCAACTGAAACCCTTGCTTTAAAAACCAAAGGAAACCCTAATTTCGCCCTAGCACCAACTCGTTGCTTCTTCTTCCTTGCTGGGACTTTGATCAAATAGGAAACTTGCGGCGTCGAATATGGTTTAGGGTTTATGGAGAAGTAATGGCGTGAGTGTGTGTGTGTGTATGAGTCGAACTCAGTGAACAAGAGGGAGATATATGTGAAAGTTGTGACTTTTTGAGTTGCTGTGAGTTTGTGAAAGCACAACTCAGCCAATGCTCTTCTTATAGACACAAGAATATACATGCATAGTGTTTCCTTTTGTAGTCACATTCTTTTGCTAAGCCTTTCATGGCAAGGTATTTCTTGGATTTAGCATGGTCAATATACAGGGAATAAAAGTCGGTTACTGTTGAAGGCGTGTGAAAAAATATCAAGAGGCTTAGCAGCTATAAGTCACGAGTATGTATTGGGTTTTGGTAAAAGGAGTTTTGGGCTTTTACCCATTGGATATTAGGGTTAAGTTAGGAATGGATTTTTTTTGTTATCTTTTCTTTGCATCAATCGGCTGGAAACTTGGAATAAGGGAGCACATGATTTTTGTAGGCTAGATTGTAGGGATTTTTCTTAAGGTTGCTCTAATTTCCCTAATTTTACATAGTTAAATTTTCTTTTGTGTAGTTTATTTTTGAAAGCTTCTACTTAATCTTAATAATTACACGTGACCAAGTAGCTTGACTTGATGGGAAACATGAATCCATTGACGAGTATAAAAGGTTCAAGTAAAGTCCTATTAGGTTTAGGTTTGCTTAACGGCAACGTTTAATGCTTGCGCGATTTTACTAACGAGATTTATACGAAAATAACCCCATGATCCTAGTAAATAAAAGAAAATGCATAAACTAGGATCGAAATATGACCTGAAAAACACGGGGTGTTATAGTCTCCCCCGGTTAGATGAGCCTTGTCCTCAAGGCTTAAGGCGTTGTAGTGGATGAAGATACCCGATTTGTGAAGAGATGTGGGTATTTCTTTTTGAATGAATCTTCACGTTCCCATGTGAACTCAGGACCTCTCCTAGAGTTCCAGCGAACCTTAACGAGTGGTATACGGCTTCGCTTTAATCGTTTGATTTCCCGTTCCATAATTTCAACGGGCTCTTCCACGAAATGGAGTTTATCATCAATATGTAGTCCTTCCAACGGAACAGCTAATGGTTCGTCGGAATAACACTTCTTCAAGTTGGATACATGGAATGTATTGTGAACCCTGCTCAATTCTTGAGGGAGTTCAAGCTTGTAAGCAACGGATCCAACCTTTTCTAACACCTTGAAAGGTCCAACATATCAAGGGTTTAACTTCCCCCGTTTGCCAAAACGTATGACCCCTTTCCAAGGTGAAACCTTAAGCATAACCCTATCCCCAACTTGGAACTCCATCGGCTTACGCTTTAAGTCGGCATAACTCTTTTGTCGGTCATGAGCTACTTGAATCCTTTGCTTGATCTGATTGATTTTCTTGGTCGTTTCTTGAATTAAATCTGGACCGCTGAGTTGAGATTCTCCGACCTCGGCCCAACAAATAGGTGAACGACACTTTCGACCGTAAAGTGCCTCGAATGGTGCTGCCTTGATGCTAGCGTGATAACTGTTGTTTTATGAAAACTCGACTAATGGCAAATGATTTATCCAACCCTTTTTCAAAGTCGATCACACAAGCACGTAGCATATCCTCAAGGGTTTGGATAGTTCTCTCGCTTTGTCCATCAGTTTTTGGATGGTACGCAGTGCTCATATCCAAACTAGTACCTAAAGCCTTTTGAAGTAATCTCTAAAAATGTGATATGAACCTAGGGTCATGATCACAGATGATTGAAACAGGTATTCCATGCCTCACGACTACATCCTTTATATATATTCTTGCCAGCTTCTCTGTGAGGTCAATTTCCCTTATTGGCGTAAATATTGAAGACTTCGTAAGTCGATCAACAATCACCCAAATAGTGTCATGACCATGCGGTGACTTAGGAAGCTTGGTGACAAAATCCATGGTGATATTGTCCTCCTTCCATTAAGGTATCTTGGGTTGTACCAACAATCCCGATGGTCTTTGATGTTCTGCTTTAACCCTAGCACACGTCAGACATTTGCTAAGATAGGTGGCGATGTCGGCCTTCATATTGGGCCACCAATATAGCTTTTTCATGTCTTGATACATTTTATCCGAACCTGGATACACAGAGTATTTTGATTTGTGGGACTCGTGCATGATTACAGTCCTTAAATCGCCATAACATGGCAACCAACTCCTACCATTTAAGCATAGGGTTCCGTCCGCATGGGGTTCCAACCTCTCCTTTAGTAGATCCTTCCTGATCATACCTCCTACGTCTTCGTTCTTGAGATTTTATGGTTTCTGTGCCTTGGTTTGAGCATTCAAGATATGTTTGGAAAGATCCAAGCCAATAGTCATAACTAAGGCTCGCACTCTTAATGGTTTACTTCGTTCTTTCCTGCTCAAAGCATTAGCCACAATATTTGCTTTCCCTGGGTGATAACGAATCTCACAATCGTAGTCACTGAGCAACTCTAACCAACGATGTTGCCTCATATTCAACTCCTTTTGATTGAGACTGTGTTGTATACTTTTGTGGTCGGTAAACACAGTGCACTTGGTTCCATATAGATAATGTCTCTAGACTTTTAGAGCAAACACTACTGCACCAAGTTCCAAATCATGAGTAATCAATTGCCGTGATGCATAAGTAATCAATTTCTCGTTTTGCATCAATACCACACCCAATCCTTTATGTGACGCATTACAATAAACAATGAAGTTCTCAGCTCCTTGAGGGAGAGCTAAGATAGGTGCGCTACACAACTTAGTTTTCAACGTCTGAAAAGCTGCTTCTGGCTTGTCACCCCATTCGAAGGCGACTTTCTTCTGGGTAAGCTTGGTCATTGGCTTAGTAATCTTTGAAAACCCTTCAATGAATCTCCGATAATAACCGACAAGACCTAAAAATTGACGAATCTTCGTTGGTGTTTTATGAGACGCCCAATCTTTAATAGATTCGATCTTGGAAGGATCCACGTGAATGCCTTGATAGTCAATCACATGACTGAGAAATTGTACCTTAGGAATCCAAAATTCTCATTTTGAAAACTTACCATATAACTCCTCCTTCTTAAGCAGTTCTAGAATTGTCTTAAGGTGTTCTTCATGTTCCTCCTGGTCCTTTGAATAAAAGAGTATATCATCGATAAAGACAATTACAAACTTATCCATGTATGGTTTGCACACTCGGTTCATGAGGTCCATGAATACCGTAGGTGTATTTGTCAAACCAAATGGCATCACTTAGAATTCGTAATGACCATACCGAGTCCTAAATGCCATCTTCAGAATATCCTCTTCTCGCACTCTAAGCGGATGATAACCAGACCATAAGTCTATCTTTGAGTAAACACTAGATCCTTGTAGTTGATTAAACAAATCATCAATCCTTGGGAGAGGATAACGATTCTTCACCATCAGTTTATTCAATTCCCGGTAGTCGATGTACATCCGGAATGATCCGTCATTCTTTTTGACAAACAAGACCGGAGCTCACCAAGGTGAGGAACTGGGTCTTATAAAGCCTTTGTCGGATATTTCTTGCAGTTGCTCCGACAAATCTTTCATTTCGGAAGGAGCCAATCGATACGGTGCCCGTGCTACAGGTACATCACTAGGCATCAAATCAATTTGGAATTCCACTTGTCGAGTCGGTGGAAGACCCAGCAATTCTTTAGGAAATACCTCAGGAAAATCTCGAACGATTGGTACGTCCTCAAGTCGCTTCTCCCCCGACCTGTCTTTAGTCTCCTTTGATGTAATATTGGCTAAAAAGACATGGTGTCCTTTCAACAAATATTTATGAGTTTTAGTGCATGAAATGATGTTCAGACGAGTCCCGTTTCCTTGGTTGCTCCCATCACCATGGACAATTAAGGTTTCATTTCCCCAAGGAATACAAATGATCTTTTCGGCACAGTCAATGACAGCATGGTACTTTGCCAACCAATCTATTCCAACTATGACGTCGAAACTACCAAGTTCTACGGGCATTAAGTTAATGTTTAAGGGATGATTTAAGAGGTTTAATGTACAACCCCGAATGATAGTATTTATCCCAATTGTTTTCCCGTCGGCTAGTTTAACATTATAATAATGGTCTAGTGTAGTAGGTGTGATATCAATTAGGGAGCTAAATGTAGTGGATACAAAACTCCTATCGGAACCAGTATCAAATAGAATAGAAGCATAACGGTATTTTAGAAGGAATATACCCGTAACAACGTTAGAGTCTAGGTTTGTTGTCGCATTGCCCACCACATAAACCTTGGTTGGTGCATTGTCGTTGGCACGTTGATTACCACGGTTTCCATTTTTTAACTTAGGGCAGTCCCTCTTGATGTGCCCCTGAACACCACACTTATAGCAAGTAACGGTGTTTTGAGTTGCTCTGGAGTTCCCACGATTGTTATTATTATTGTTTGGACTGGAACTCCTGCAGTCACGAGCCAAATGGCCGATCCCCTTACATTTGTTACATCTGGGAGCACATGGCCCTTTGTGGTGATAGTTGCATTTTGTACACAAGGGCAATGACCCAGTGTACTCCCTCTTCTAACCAGGTCCAGTAGTGTAATCTCGCCTAGTGTTCTGCCTCTTGTTTTGTTGTTGGTACCCCTGATTATTCCCAGCATTAAACTCTATCTTCCTCTTTTCCTTAGCTTGCCTTTCAGAAATAGTGATGAGTTTTTGGTTCATCTAATCATTGGCAAACTCGATTACCTTTTCCATTGTCTGGGGTCGATATGACATCACATTTCCCCAGATCATATTAGGAAGTCCACTAACATACTTCTCAACCTCGTCTGATTCCTCGAGAAACATACGTCTACACATCAATGCAAGCTCTTGGAATCGCAGGGTGTAGCTCAGGATATGAGTACCTTTTACCTTTAGGTTCTAGAGTTCAATTTCCAACTTCTTAATCTCACCCCTTGGGTAGTATTTGACCGTCATCATCTTATTAAATGCCTTCCGGTCCATGGCATAAGCAACATCTTGTGTAACCGCCTTCTTGTGGGAGTTTCACCAAGTAAGGGTATTCCTAATGAAAGTGCAAGTTGTGAACTTAACTTGGTTCTCTGGAGCACAGTTGCTTATGTGGAACAGTGTTTCCATCTTTTCAAACCTTTGGGATAACACAACTACCTCTTCAGTACCCTTGAAGTTAAGTGGATGACAGTTCAGGAAATCTTTGTACGTACATTCACGCGGAGTACGCATAGCTCCTCTGGTTCCAGTGCCAGAATTGTGGCTTCTATCGCCATGACCATTCATGCTCTTTCGAAGAGTGTTATGGTTAGCAAGTGCCACGGAAACCCTGTCAGCGACCAGTTACTCAACAGCAGCCGCAGTCATTGGGGCAGCAGCCACAACAGCAGCCCTTGCAATTCTTGTGGCAGTAGAGTTTCTTTTTGGTGGCATATTGTTCTAAATCACAACAATATGAAACACGTGAGCTTTCATAAACATCACAACATGACATGGTTACAATATATAACAAAATCACATCACACAGTGATTACATAACATGACTGGGATCATAATACATAATAGAATTTAGATCGACATGACATAATACAACATCTCATATATAATTGGAAAAACATACATGATTTGTTCGATATAAGAAATGGAAAATACAAGTCCTACTACCATGCTAGCTGGGAATGAAACCTATAATACTTAGCCGGCTACAAATAATAGCTATGAACATGAAAATAAACCTAGGAACAACTACCGATGCCCTCGGGAGCATCTGCACGAGCCTGTTCCCTAGCCTGAAGTGCTCGAATCTCGCCTAGAGCCATTGCTAAATGTCCCTGCAGTGATGAAACCTATGCAGTCAGGGCTGCTATCAACGAATCTTGCACATCCATACGGTAATCTTGCATCTAAACGTTGGTCCTGTATCCCTAAAGCTCATAGTGGACAGCCAAACTAAGTCCCATAGAGTGTGCCCAAGCCTCTCGGGAGACTAAAGCCTCTTGATCTAAGAGTTGGGCAGTCTCATAGTGGTACTGCCTATCATCGACCAATGCCTCAACCGTCTGATGTATCTGAGTATGTCGATCCTGGGTATCCTCAATCATAACATAGATGTCCTGGGTGTACTACTCCTGAACTGCAGCAAGCTCAATCACCCTAGTGTTGACCCCTTCGAGGGTCACTGGTGCAACCTCCTCGGCAGTCTCTCTCGGGTCTACCCAAGTATCTCTGATCCCATAGCTGACCGTCTCGACTCTCTTTTGTCTGGCTTCAGCCTCCATAGTACCGATAAACCTATAATCTATCCTATGACCTCCAGTAGGTCTAGAGATAGCAGTTGAACTCTCCGCCACCTCATATCTTGATGCAGGAGTAGTAAGACATAACCTCTTATGAGGTGGTAGTTCGGCCTCGAGAATATCCTCCTTGCGGTCGACTGGTGTTATGAACAATGAGTCTGGTAGTGGTGGTAGTGGTGATGATGGTAGAGGTGGTAGTTGAGGTGATGGTAGTGGTAATGATGTGGGTACGAGTTGTGGTAATGGTGATGAGGCTCTCAATCTACCCATGACAGCTTTGAAGCCTAGGGGTGCACGCACATGGTTAGGGCTACCATATAGGTGAGGTAATCTAGGAACTGGTAATGATGGAAGTGCGGGTGCAGCTAAACACCGAGCAAGGCATTCCTCTGCAGTGGGTGGTAATAATGAGATGAGTGGTGATGTTGGTAGTGTTGGTAAGGCAATGAGTCTCTCGACCTCCTCCTTAGGTGGCAATAGTATAGGTGCCTCTGGTCGGATAGATATCCTAGCAGTGGTACGATATGCTGGGGGTGATGGTGGTGTAGGTACGGGCTCATCAGCCTCAAGTGCCTTTGTATCCTCTGCTGAAGGAACAGGGTCAACAATAGGTACATCAGAAGTGTCAGCCAGAGCTAGGTGCTCCTCCTCCTCCTCGAACGGCTCCTTATCCTCATCATCAGTGTCATCATCATCATCATCATCATCCCCTCCATCCGCAGGATAATCAGCATGCTCCTCCTCGGAGTCCTTCTCCGGATCCTCCTCCGGATCAGAGTCAGCCACATACCTTGGAGATAGGGTAGTAGGTGAATCAACATGAGGTAATGGTTGCTCCTCAGCTGGGAACACATTCTCATCCTCCAATGGTATATACTCAGGGTATATAGGCTCTAGCATGTAGTCAGGATCATGTGCCTATATGAACATAGGCTCACGCTCATCCTCGTCCTGTGGAACTAGTGGTGCTTGTGGATCCTCTGGGCCTGGTATGTAATCCGGTGAGGGTGGGGCTATTGGCTGAATGAGAAGTCCATTATATCCGTATATGATGACCCAGGGGAACCTCCATCGGACAGCTCCTCGTCAGCTGGCCAAAATGCCCTCCCTAGCTCAGAATCGGTATCGACAGATGTGTAGGTAACCGTAGATGATGCCGAAGACATGACTCAATCTGTAACACTCAAACAGAGTTTACATTAGTACATATATAAGACCCGTAGTAATATACTTAATATATTATAAACACGTATGTGAATCATGCAGCATCTAGTATACCCAACTAATGCAACTAGTAATGTATGAATGAATGTCCCATAAAATCCCTTTTTATGATGCAATGTTTGAAAACGGTTATAGTCCAAGTAAAAACATTTGACCTGGTTCTCTATAACCTTGGCTCTGATACCATTCTGTAACACCCCCAAATTGGGTCACAGCGGAATAATGTGTATCCGGGAGCGTTACATTATAGATCAATAGAACAAGATATGAGAATGGCCTCAAAAAGAGTCGTTTAAAATATGATACATTAGATTTATTGAAATTGTTTGATACAAAGCACGAAGGCTTAAATAGTTCAACATTTGAAATAAAGATTCTAGATCATAACAATCGTCCCGAAATATAATGACTCCAAATCTTTATGCATGACACCCAAAAGACTATCCCAATGTATCTTGTGCACCTCGTGCATCATTGACCTGAGAAAAACATGCTTAAAACGTCAACATAAAGTTGGTGAATTCATAGGTTTATGTAAATGAAATGTAGGACCGTAAGATTTCAAGTGTATGATAATGCAACATATGCAAAC
The DNA here is from genome assembly GCA_026074375.1 of Tanacetum coccineum. Lineage (NCBI taxonomy): Eukaryota > Viridiplantae > Streptophyta > Magnoliopsida > Asterales > Asteraceae > Tanacetum > Tanacetum coccineum. The sequence goes on along the minus strand of BQNB010035762.1, from coordinate 17,697 downwards.
ATCACAAATGTAATTACGTTTCCCTAAGCTCATGACACCGAAGCTCGACATGTATGAATGCAATATAAATATTGCCACATTGCCCGTGATGATGTTCTAACCCGCAACATCCGAATCCGACATGGTATACATCCGTTGGTTCACTCCGTGACACCAGTGAGAGCTACTCACCCGGATGGGGATGTCAACCCCAATAGATCTATTTATAACATTCGCGCTCACACAAAGTAATTGACAGTTCATGATAATGGGCTCAAAGGGTTATCGCTACTTAGGCAAACACGTAATCATGATAAAATGTACACTTACGTCCAATTTGTAAAACAAAGCATGTTTCTCACCCCAAAAGATATAAAACATTTATCCAAAACGAGTAAAAGTGGGGCTATGAACTCACATTGAGTATTGATAATGTAGAAGCAAAGTAGTGGCACGAAAAACGATGCAAAAGACTTTATCCGCAACCTATGAATAAATAATACATATTCACTAAACGGAAAAATAATAATATAAATACTTGCAATCTTGTCCCTAGTGTGTGCTTGATCTTTATTTAAAATAGTGATATTTGAAAACAATTTCTTGTTTTAAAATGGTCAGCTTTATCGGGTCAATACGGTCAAAATATAAGTATTTAATTTATGACTTTGGACTTTTAAGAAACTAGGTCGTACATACTTTAAATTATTAGTTTAGGTCAGTCCTTGGTTTGGTCTCTAAGTGCGTTAAATAATTAGATGAAACATTGACGTTTTCCTTTTAAATTAAACTTATAAATTACTAAGTTTTATCATGAGTCGTCTAAGAGTTTTATGACTAGTTTACGGGTTCATTAATTGTCGATATGGGAAACCAAAAACATATTTGAAATTTCAGATGGGTTGTCTACAATAAATTACTAAGTTTTATCATAATCCGTTACTCATCCTGATCATCCTGAAGACTTTTGAGTGTCTCCGGCTTCATACACTTCATGCCAAGCCTTGGGAGAATGATTTCGAATCATTCTCTAGGCAGCGCCTTAGTGAATATATCCGCCAGTTGATACTCTATCCTCATGAAATACAACTCAACCACTCCTTTTTCCACTTGTTCTCTGATGAAATGATGTCGGATGTCGATGTGTTTAGATCTGGAGTGCTGAACGTTGTTGCAGCAGAGGGCTATGGCACTCTCGTTGTCATAGTACAGAGGGATGTGATTGCAAGCGAAGCCATAATCTGATAATTGAGACCGCATCCATAGGATTTGGGCACAGCAACCAGACATCGCGATGTATTCAGCCTCTGTAGATGAGATGGACGTGCTAGTTTGCTTCTTTGATGACCAGCTGACTAACTTATCACCAAGGAACTGAGCACTGCCAGATGTACTTCTGCGAGTGTCCTGACAACCTGCATGATCTGCGTCTGCGTATGCTGTTAGTGCCATGGCGGTGTCTTTCGGATACCAAAGACCCATATTGATGGTTCCTTGGAGATACCGAAAGACCCGTTTAACTGCCTCAAGGTGCTTTTTAGTGGGCCTAGATTGATATCTAGCACACATGCACACAGCAAATACGAGGTCAGGTCTACTGGCTGTGAGGTACATCAGGGACCCAATCATGCTGCGATATTTGGTCTGGTCAACAGGGGTCCCTGAGAGGTCCTCATCCAGTTTTGTTCGCTCCACCATAGGAGTGTCAACAGGGTCACTTTTATGAAGATCAAATTTCTTTAAAATCTCATTTGCATATTATTTAGATGATTAATGAAAAATGCCTCTAGGATTTTGTGAATATTTGAAGCCTAAGGAAAATTGAATATTTGACCTTCTTCGGACCCATTTGAATTTAGACTCATTTATTAGAAATAAATGGTCACATCTTTTGGGGTTACATTGTCGAGGCATATATGATTCATCAACTTATATTTGCGAAAATGAAGCAGTGTGTTTGCCTGTTTTCAGATTGAAACAAAGGTTGGATCGACGACACCCTTGGAGAATCCTTGTGCCAGAAGAAACTTTGACAAAGTGTCATACCATGCCCGGGGAGCCTGTTTTAACCCGTAAAGTGCTTTCTTCAGACGATAGACATGATGTGGATGTTCTGGGTCAACAAAGCCTTCCGGTTGGTGGACATAGACTTCTTCTTTGAGCTCGCCATTTAAGAATGCAGTTTTCACGTCCATTTGATAAACTGTCATGTTTTTGCTGGCGGCCCCATTGGCAAATGAATATTCTGATTGATTCAGATGAGCAATCCGGGGTGAAGATCTTCAACATTAGACCTTCTTCTTTGACGAAATCACTTTTGCTACAAGACGTGCCCTTGTTCTTCATATCACATCACTACTCGTCAAGCTTCACCTTATAAATTCATTGAAGGATTAATCATGCACTGTTGGAGGTCGGTACTAATTCCCATACGTCCAGTCGATCAAATTCATGGATTTCATCTTGCATGGCTTGAAACCAGCAGTCTTCAGTAGCTGCAGATTGGAAGTTTTTCGGTTCAACTTTGTGACAGTTCGGGAATTTTAGAAGCACCACAAAGCATCCGTTAGCACAAGCTGTTTCGACGTGGATTACGGTAATTGAGGCGATTCACAATATGTTATCAAAAGATGCATGGATCAGTCCATTTCCGGATATGTTCATGAGGTAGAGTGGATTGGTTGGATTCAGGTATGGTGATTTCCCCAGATGATGAAGCTTCAGAGTTATAGTCTGGGGCGAACACATTAACAAATGGTTCGGGATCAGCTGCAGCAAACGGATTAACTTCTGCATATTGCTCACCTGCTACACCATGATGTACCGAAGAGGAATGATGATCCAGTGGTGATGATGTATGACTTCCTGATGGTGCGTCGAGATCAATAGCAATAGACACAGATGGACCAGTAGGTATGACCGGGTCTTGTGCTACATTAGGGATAGGATCCTGACGGATACCCGGTGGATTAAAATATTCATCAAACATGGGTTGGAATAACATCTCCAATTCTTTATTTGTGGGAGGTACATATGGAATAGCAGGAGCAGGATTGGGTACGAGCCCTGAACTGATAGGTCCAGGCGTCAACAGGTTAGGAGCGGGTCCTGGACTGGATTGTACAGGAGCCATTTGCTCAGTCAGCTCATCGAATGTAACATGAATAGTCTCCATTATTTGTCGGGTCCTTTTGTTGTAAATTCTGTAACCCTTCCTGTTTGGTGCGTAACCAACAAAGATTCCAATATCAGCCGTTGGTTGTAGTTTCCCAAGATTCTCACTGTCATTTGTAGGGTAACAAAGAGCACCAAAGATTCGGAAAAATGTGAGATCAGGCTTCTTATTGTGTACTAGCTCATATGGGGTTTTCTCGTGACGTGTGTGAATAATGGGAACGGTTTTGGGTTGTAACAAGCAGTAGCACAAAACTTCGGCCAAAGAGACTTCGGTGCCTTGGAAAAAATTAACATTGTCCGTGCAGCCTCGACAAGAGTACGGTTCTTTTTGTCGACAACGCCGTTCTACTGGTGGAGTCTTTTGAACAGATATTTTTGTTTGAAAAATTCCTAATTTTTCAAGTGGTCATACAAAGTTTTGTTGTCAATTTCTTGTGCAATTGGTCGGTGCGGTAGAATCTTACAGTTTTGTTGAGACCGACTTGAATTTGCTTTAGAAATGTGATGACAACTGTAGGGGTTTCATCCTTTGATCTCAAAAACTTAACCCACGTAAACCGAGAATAATCATCAACGATGACCAAGATATATTTCTTCCCATTAATGGTTTGCACACATATCGGTCTACATAAAATCACTTATGAAGGGTGTGTTTAGGAAATTCCAATTGGGTTTTCAGTTTTGGGTTTGTGGGTATGCTTCTTTGCTCTTTCCTAATTGACTTGCAGTACAAAGGTGTCTTTTTCAAACTTCTATCTAGGTAAGCCTTCTGACAGTTCTTTTCTTGGACAAGTCATTGATCGGTACCAAAGGTTAAGTGGTTTAGACGAAGTTGCATATAAAAATGATTTGTTCTTGGAGGCTTTGGATAGCAAGCAAATTAGGGAGGACTTCATCATGTCTTTAACAAAGATAGTGTATAAATTAGAACCATGAGACCCTTTAAGTAATTCAACACCATCCGTATCACGAACATAACAAGAATGCTTTCTAAAAGCAACTTCCAAATCTGAATCACAAATTGAACCACGGAAAATAAGATGATGCCCAGTCTTCCAGTAGTTTACCTGGAAATTACACTATCACTAATGACATGATCTTACATAAACCATAATAGCACAAAGTGGATCATTCACGAAATCTAAACTGTCTCCGATAAACTTTTTTCACGAAATTAATGAGCTTAGAGCGGGCCCTCCGCATATGTTTTGAGCTGCCTGAGCTACAAATACCAAAGGACGATTTGTACGACCTGCATTTGAAAATAGACGAAGATGGAGAGTTTGGAAAATTGGATCCCCAATGTTGGTTGGGTTCCGATTGGTTAGCACAAGCAATGGCTGACATTCCTATAAGTTTAGTGAACCTAGTTAAAGGGCACTGATCACTTAGGGTGAATGTTCTTCCTGTGGGTCTCCATTGATAACCAACATTGTTAAGTGTTTTGCCAGTTGGTTTCCAAATTTGTTTGATACGTTTAGGTTTCCACACTTGTGTAACTTGCTTAGGTTTCCAAACTTGCTTAGCATGACGCACATCATTTTTTTAAAAAAAAAAACAACAAAAAAAAAAAAAAAAAAAAAAAAAAAAAAAAAAAAAAAAAAAAAAAAAAAAAAAAAAAAAAAAAAAAAAAATAAAAAGAATAAAAAAAAAAAAAAAAAAAATAAATAAAAAATAAAAAAAAAAAAAAAAAAAAAAAAAAAACAAAAAAAAAAAAAAAAAAAAAAAAAAAACAAAAAAAAAAAAAAAAAAATAAAAAAAAAAAACAAAAAAAAACATTGGGGGCATTGCATTCACAGAGGACAGATAAGTCATCAACACATATCATGATTAGCTGAAAATAATACAATTTTGTTACATGTTTTGCACACAGCAATGAGGAATATCGAATTAATTACAGTACGCTTAGAGCTAATACTAGAATCAAACACGATTCATGGCTTTTCAGACTGGTTCTAATTGACCTATGGTCGGTTTCCTACTTTCTTTAAGCTGTAACTTTTTGGCTGGCGGGATCCTAAGTTTCTTGAGACTTGCTCATAGGCTGAGATCGCTAGCATTAGTGCAACTGGGTTTATCCTGTAGAGGAGGAACAGGGGACATTAGACTTCTGAGTGTGCATTGGCTCTACATGTTTGTGTGTATTACTACTTGATGTTGCAATTTGGTCCTCAAATGTAACTTGCTTTTTCCTAGGGGTGTGTGCATGAATCTTTATTTTGTTGATTGACGACCTAATTGCGACATGTGCCAAACACATTTTTATAATAGTTCCTGGAGAATGCTTAGTGTAACAACAATGTAAATGCAAGTGATCTATTCTAAAGGTCTTTCAATATTTGGCTTCTTCCACTATTTGGCGATGTGTATCTGACATCTTTCCTTAAGATGCCTGAGATAAACTAGATGAACTTCCCTATTGTTCCTATTGCGAGAGGGAATAGGTTCAACATCTATAGCATACTTTCCTGGTGCAAGTACATTTGGTTTAACCTGATTTGTAGTGACACATGAGACCGTATTCTGTTGTTGGACCTTTAGACTCTCATTTTCATTTTTAAGGGCAGTTATCTGTTCTGTATGCTTAGCACGCGTTGTTATTCTCTGATCGAATCATAAATTCATTGTAGTCTGCTTTAATTCTTTTCATTTTACTGCCCTTAAAAAGCTCTTTTGTTCTTGTTGGTCCATTAACCTTTTCAGTTAATTGTGAGATTTGAAAGTCTCGGGCCCTAAAAATCAAGTGTTCGGTCTAGTTCACTACGGGTCTCCTTAAGTTGAGATATTTGCATTTTCAGCTTTTGGATGACGTTGTCTTTTCCTTGAAGGTGATGCTTTTCATTGAACGATTACAAAATAAGAAGTTTTTAAAATAAAGGAGTAATCATAACGATGAAGACGGTTTATTCTGAAAACTATCTTTAAGGTTTTGATACTTTAACTGTAAGTTCAGGTGATTTACCTCAAGATTGGAAAACCGGTTTAAAAAAGTTTCATTATTAAATATCCTTATGGATGCAATTTATCTCGTAAATTAGAAAGCTTTGCTTCAAGTTCCAGACAAACGGGGCTGTTGACAACAATTTGAAGCTTTTTGCATCTCAGTAAATCTAGATACATTAAGTTCAGAATTCAATGCAACATAAAACACTTCTTTAGACAAACCATCAGCAATTATATTATCATGTTCAATAAGAAGGTTTTTCCGTTCAATCTCATCATGTTTCCTATCAACAACTTTTGGTCAAGTTCAGCTTCTTAACTCATCAAGGCATCACTCATTTCTTTAAACATTCCTTTTGTTAGAGCTTTTGAATGCCCTCAAAATGTTCTTGAAGAGTTTTGAAATTGAATAACCTCAGTGATCTGGTATCATGTCTTGGTTTGTACAAAAACCCCTTTTCCCATTCTGGGTTATCCCAGTTGGTGTAATTCTCTTTTTACTGTTTTCTCAAATTCTGAAAAAATTTGTCTAAGTTGTAAAATGATTAATTTCACATGACTTTGGTTGGAACTACTCTTGGGGAAAGCGTTATATGGTGTACTTTGGAGGTTAACTGTCTACGCTTTGAATAGGTCTGGTGGTTTGTTCTGCTCTTTGAAGAGCTTAAGGGGGCTTTTTTTTATCCTTAACAATATCTTGGAGACCAAATAATTTTCCGGGGTAGGCTCAGTTGTTTTGTTGGTTTGATGTAGATAAAAATTCTCTGTAGAGTAATTAGGCGGTGTGATATGACCTTATTATCCACCAATTCATTGGCTTTCATTTATCATGCATCTTTCTTCTAGTAATTTTAGATTGTTTCTAGGGTCTCCTCAAGTCACGTACTCGGCCGCCGGTGCATGTATCTGGGTGCTGGACTATTACATGATCCACTTAATGGGAAGGCTCGAATTGCTTGCACGATGTAGACATAGGGGGTTCTGGTAGCCAATGGGCTACTTATTTCACTTCCATCTAATTAGACTAGTTTACACTCATATAGGTGAACTGTTTGAATAGACGGGCCTTGTTTGTATAGCTTATCCTCGACCTTATCTTTTAAACGCCTTTAAGTCCATAAATCTTCAAGGTATTTTTTTCTTTCTGATTTAAATCTTTTTTCAAAGATGTAACTTCATCCTACCATTTACTTGTTATGTTGGATGGTAGATGCAAGTTGAATTTTTAAAGGAATGAAGTTCCATTTTCAATCATTCTCTTCCTTCCTTAATTATTACGGTTCACAAAATAACTTTCCTTAGTTACTCATCAATATTTTGTTCCCGTTCTGTTATTCAAACCTGGCCCCGTTTTCCATACAGATCCACTTGTTCTTTTATGTGGGCAAAGTGCAGCATTTATACAAAATTTTAACTACAGATATTCTTGGGTGTATGAGTGGGGGTCGAGACAGATAGGAAATCAGATTCATGCAAGTCATTATCTATTCATACTATGCATCATTTGGAACCATCATAGATCGATGCTATTATTTTGTACAACCGGTACTGCGTTGTCTTTTAAAATACTGATCATAAGGACGTCATATTACTATATCGTATAATCAGCATGTGAGTCAACAATGTGGTGTTGGTTGTTACATCGTTTGTGCATCTCAGTAGTTCGTCATGATGATCACAAAACAACATCTTGATAGTGATCATGATCTTGGTACCGAAGATAAGACGTCCAAATCATAAGGAGAAACGGCTTCTTTATAAAACTGGATCTGCAGATGATACGATTAGCATGAATCAAAGTTTGTGCCATGGGTTGCATCATAAACATTCCTGAATCATACGCACCACAGTCATCTGCTTGATACACATTATCCAATTGAGAGCTAAAGTCTTGAAAGGTTTGCTCATCCACTTCTTCATTCATTTAGCCATTGTTCCAGTCACCAGCTTAGATCAATAACTGCTCTTCATCCAAGGGACTACCACCATTCTCTTGAGCTTGCATCAGCAACATCTTGTCTTTGAAGTATTCGGAGTTCTGTGGACGCTTGGGTTGAGTGTAGTTTCTCGCTATGTGACCTATCCCGTTGCAGTTGTAGCACTTAACCTGGCCTAGATTGACCCGGATTAGCATTTCCATACTCTGTTCTGTGGTCTCTTCACATAACCAACTGCAAACTGCACCCAGTGCATTATTACCCTGCTTCCTCTGTGTTGTCGTCCCTGAACATTTTGACAACAATCCCCTGCCGTATTGTATGTTGCCTTGATTTCTTGGGTTCGATGAGGTTCTGGTTGATTGTTTGTTTGAGGATGGAGGTTTTGTACTGCTAGGTGAGGTAAGGCTAGTGTGTTGGTTAGGTTCTCGATTAGGTTTTCAGTTGGGAGAAGTCTGCCGAATAGATTGTGAGGTGTTAGGCAGACAGATTGTGGTTGATGTATATGGAATGGGTGGATTCGCTTGTTGACTGAGAATGATAATGTCTGAGGGAAACATTGGACTCAAAGGTAAGCAGGATCAACTGTCTATTGTGTGAGACGTTCCAACATCATCTTGTTCTCGTTGGCATGTGCCTCGTGTTGTTTTCCTTCAGGTAAGCATATAGTGGATCAAAGTTTGAATCCCTTCAAGCCTTTGTTAAGTTTTACAGACTGTAACATACTTCTAACCCATTCAGGCAGATGTTATTCACAAACTTGGATGTTCAACTGTTTTTTTGACATAGTCTTTCTTGATTGTTTCCGCTTAATGTCATTAATGAGCATTGGCGAATCGGACATAATATTCATGAATCGGTTTCGCCTTTGTTCTGACGAAAGTGTTCAAAGTCATCATACAGTGTGATGTTGATTTCACGGTCTTCCTTTGTTAATTCTTGTATCCTACTCAAAAGCATCTTCACATTGTCCCAATATGTCCTTTGCATAGTCTAATTGATTAATGAGTGAGTAGATATCTTTTGGTAGACTTGAAAGTATGATGTTTGTTTGCCGGATGTATGCATTGTACCTATCCTTCTCATACTGTGACAGATCGAATAAACTCGGGTCGTTCTGGACCCAGATTGATGGACCTTTCTGTTTTCTTCAGAGCACGATTCCTCGCCGTCGGTCCCCAGCTGAACTTGGTCCTTTATTCAATGACTTTAAGTTGGTTTACCCTTATTGTCCTTTACCCCTTACTTCTATAATTTGAATACGTTGTTGCCATGAGCAAGTCAAGCCTTATCAAGCAATAGGTGTCGGGCATCGGAAATAAAACGGCACATTGGGGTCCTCTGAAAGGTAGCCATCGTAATTACTTGTGATATGATTAAGTTGATCAATCAATGATTAGTGATTGTATGTTAAAAGTGATGATTGTTTGTTGGATTAGGTGATATGTTGTTTGATTGTGATTTGGTTTGGTTGAATTAATTTTAAAAGCAGTGAAGTTTTATCAAAAGGCAATGAATAATCTTCAGTCAAAACGCAGTGAAGTGTCTTGATCAAAACGCAATGAAGAATCTTGAGTCAAAAATCGCAATGAAATATCCTTGAGTCAATACGCAATGAACATTCTTGGAGTCAAAAACGCCAATGAAATTCCTTGAAGTCAAAATAGCAACCAATTAAAAAATTTGGGCAGAGTCTCTCCTAGTCAAAACGCAACAAAAGTCTTCAAAACGCAACCTGTAGTCAAAACGCAATCACCAAAACGCAATCTTAAGGTCAAAACGCAACGATCAAAACGCAACCTCTAGGTCAAAACAACCTTACGGTCAAAACGCACGATCAATAAGAAACCTCGCAATAAGACAATAACGCATTAAAAATAGTTCTGTTACATCTCGACAAAACGCAATGTACTTTCTTCACAAACGCAACAAGAATTGTATCAGAAGGTCATAACGCAACGAAGAAAATTACGATACTTTTTCACTATAAGATCACCTAAAAATCACCCTTTTGAACGTTTTCACTTGGTTTCTTTTGCACAACTTGGTCCTAGAAGGTTATAACAACTATAACAACACTAACTTTAACACACAAACATGAAAATCAAAGAGTGTCAAAAATAAGACCATAAAACCTCAAAAACCAAACTTTTGATCTAAACTAACCAAGGAAACGCACATACAATCTAACTAATCATCCCATGTGCTCTGATACCAATTGTAGTATACATGATATCATAACATAAGAAAGAGATGTATGGGTTGGCTACTTAATCTTTAGAGAGAGAAAGTGATATTTCTAGAGAGAAGAAAGTGCAAGATAATCTATTATCACTAAATGAACAACCAACCCCTTCCAATGGCTAGAAGGGGGTTTATATACATGTATATATAAGCACTATGGGCTTGGGTATAGGCTTACAAGTGGGCTAAAGGCCCGGCCCAATACTACTAGTCATACGCTTACTTTCTAACTACGAGCTTTGTTATACTAAACAATACACGGGGGTGACTCGTAGTCTTTTCATAATCCTAAACATGCAGCTTTCGTGGACTACAACTGCCTCTATCTACCACTTTTGTTCTGCCAGCTACATTCTCCTTTTTCTACAGATGAATTATGAGTTTGTAGGTGCAATGGTCAAGAAGGTACAATTACGGATGGTCAAGCTGTTGCTGATGAGAATGTTGCCCCCTTTCCCAATGTTGATGATGTGGAACTAAATATCCCTCAGTGACTCTTCTATTTGTTTATAATACTTTCTAAGATATTTTGCCCGTGGACGTATTTTTGGTATCCTTTGTTTTGGTTCTTATGTCATGGATTAATTTCGCTACACTGTTATTTATCCGTTTTTATACCGCCCGGTCGCTGTGTGACCTTTTTGTTTGCCGTTGTGTAGGTAAAGTGTTACTTATACAATTATTAAATTTTGTAATGCTAACATAGTTCCGCTATCGTTTAATTACCATGGTGATTTTGTAACATGATAGTTCTCTACTTGAATATTTGTTTGGGTTTTTCTCCAATACTGGGTTTGCAATGCCTCTTATTGTATATTTGAGTGAATTGTTAGGTCCCCCACTCATCCTTTTGTATACTGTATAAAATTTTATTGGTCATGCCTTGTACGTGTGTGCGCATCTTAATCACATAAAAAATAACTTTACAAAGTGAAAAACAAATATTTTTAAGAATAAGATTGTGGAGGTAGCTAGTCTCCACGTTCATTAAAATTCTTAAAGGACATTATAATGGATAAATAAGATAGATTGATTGCAATATTACCCTACATACGGGGTCCACACATGGGTGAATGGTTTACATTTTGTGAGTAATAACTCTTTTGAGGTTGTTGACATTAAAGCCAGCGGGAGCTTGCTTTCTATAATGATTCTCTTAACTTGTATGCGCCCTTTCCAAGTGCTTCCATGACTTCGTATGGTCCTTCCCATTTAGGGCCTAGCTTCCTTGTGTCTTCTGCACGGCTTGTATCGTCGTTACGGTATACAAGGTCTCCCGTCTTGAAACTTGTACTTTGAACTTTTGAGTTATAGTACTTTTCCATTTTTGCTTGATTTTTGCATCACGAATGATGCTTGATCTACTTTTTTCTTCCAAGAGGTTGAGGTTTATTTTCCAAAGTTCATTATTCTGCACTAGGTCCAATTTCCGCTGTTCTTAGTGTGGGAATGTCGATTTCCGCTGGGATGACCGCTTTCTTTCAGTAAGTTAATGTGACATTTGAGTGTCTCTATTTGTTTGATTTTATCATGGTGTGGTTGTGACCAAAGAACGTGAGAGGCTCTTCCATCTAATCTTGCTCCTTGAGTTTAGCCTTGCTTTTATTCCCTTCTCCTAGACTGTGATTATGCTCTTTCTACCAGGCCGTTTATTTTGCGGTTGTTTAATAGGAGAAAGTGTGTTGGTGGATAAATAGTTTTCTTGCACCTAGTCTTTGAATGGAATTGTCCTAGTATTATTTTTCCATTATCTGATATGTTCTTATCGGGAGTATGAATCTATAGACAATGTTCTCCCACTCATATTTTTTTATTTGATTGCCCCAGTGATGGTTGAAATCGGTTTTGCTTTCTATCCACTTGTGAAGTGTCGATTGCTACTATTAAGATATTTGAATTTCCAGGTCCTTCGGAAAAGGTACGACATATTCAATTCCCCATTTTATTAGAAGGGACATTAGAGACGGATTGGAGTTAGCTTTCTATTGCAGATTCCTTGGAATAGGTTTATGAACTTGACAGTTCTTGGGCAATGCTTTATAGTGACCTTGCGTCCTTATGCATGGGTTAGGCCAAAAATAACCAATCCTTTAAGGCTTTGGCAATGATGGATCATGTGCCTGATCGTATGCTTACAAGATCCTTCATGTATCTACTCTCAGGACATAGTTTGCTTGTGGGGTTCTACGCACTGTAACCATGGTCATGGAAAGATTTCTTGTAGATGAGTACATTTAATACAGAAAATCATTGTGGATACTGGCGTCTTACTGCACTCTTACTTTTTTCACTCAGCTGGTAGGTTTCCTCCATGAGGTATTCGAAAATAAGGGTCATCCATGTATCTCCTTCTTTTTCTACTACTGCCAGTACTTCCACTTCACCTATTGATTTTTGTTTTAGTTCTTCGACCAACACTTGCTTACTTAAGTGCGCAAAGCTTGTGGATGATATTTTGCTTCGTGCGTCGTCTGCTTTGCTTATTTTCATTTAATGGGGACTTCGTCGGATTGAGAACCACTTTGAAGCTGCTGGCAAGTGTTCATACCTTTTCTAGGTATCAAATCATGTTGACTTCTTTTGCGACATACGTTCCATTCACTTGGTTGCCCACCAATCGTGAATCAACATTTGCCTGAAGGTTTTGAACACCCATTTGCTCCGCTATCCACAATCCAGCAATCAAAGCTTCGTATTCCGCTTCGTTGTTTGTGGCGTCAAACCTAAATCTTAGGGCATAAGTGAATTTCATCCCTTTAGGTCTGTAAATGGATCCACGACTCAGGGAGTTCTTCTTCACTTCCATCAGAAGTATCCGGAGATTCCTTTTCCTGGTCGTTTCGACTTGGAGTCTGCAATATCTGCCCTTTAACTGTACTCTTAGTCTGTAATGTAATCCGTATTCTCCTTATTCGATGCTCCTATTTTTGTAGCCTTCCGGCTACTTCGCTATTGATAAACACCATGTGTATCGGTTGGTCCCGTGAATTACTATGATTGGGTGTGCTTGAAAGTATCTCTTTAGGCGCTTACGGGCATGTACCAAGGCTAGAACTAGTTTTTCCGTTGATGTGTAGTTTATTTTTAGACCTCTTAATGCCCTGCTAACAAAGTAGATGGGCATTTGTTTAGCTTCTCTTTTCGTCATCAGGACCGCGCTTACCATTTCTTTGGCTGCCGCCAAATAGATGATAAGTTTCTCCTTTTCCATTGGTGCGGTTAACATGAGAAGCTCCGCTATTAGCTGCTTCATTTTCTTGAACGCCTCTTCCGCTTCCGTGGTCTAATGAAAATCACTTTTCTTTGTCTATTTTTTTTAAGTTTTAAAGAACGGTAAAGATTTCTTGCGATTTAGCTAAGACCTCGTTCGGTTTGCGAGCTTTTTCCATTTAACTTTGTACGGTCTCTTTCGGCATTTTGGGGATGGAAGACTTAAGACAGCATCTACCTTGTCTGGACATAAATTCAGCCCCTTGGTGTTCACTTTGTATCCTAAGAACATCCCTTCTTCTACCCCAAAGGTATACTTTTTAGGATTCAATTTCAAGTTAATTACCCTTAGAGTTTTAAACGTCTCTTCTATGTCTCTGACTATACTGTCATTTCCGTACCAGTGCGGCTTTTGATGACTAGGCTCCGTCGTCCACGTATACTTCGAGATTTTTCACATTCTGTTTGTGGGAACGCCTTTATCCCACCTGACGCCTGGTAAGTTGCCCATCATTTTATCAGACCGATAAAGGCATCTTTGTATAGAGAATATTCCTTAGTTGTAATGAACGCTTGTTTTTTTCTTCATCTTCTTTGCCAATTTTGTTTTTGGCGATAGACTTTCGTACGCGTCTAAGAAGTATTTGAGGGGAATCCGCAAAGGATTCCACTTTACCGGATTTTTCTGGTTAGCGGATATACCATCTTTTTGAGGCATGCTTTGTTTAAATCATTTGATAAATCTACGCACATTCTACTAATTGTCCTCATGCTTCGTTACCATCACCAGGTTAGTTAACCTGTCATGTGTAGTTGGTACTTCTTTCATGATTCCTGGCTCCAAAAAGTTTCCCAAATTCATTCCTGCATTGCTTGGTCTTATATTGGCAGCTTGTATCTACTCTTTTGTCTAAAACGGTGAGCAATCCCCCCTTTACGATAGTTTCTAAACGATGTTTCGTAATGTGTCTTGGGAAGCCCTCGTCATATCTCGCAGGCTTCCAAGCCATAAATGTCCAATGTTATGTGAGTAGACCAAATAACTTGTTTATGCGGCCTTCCTCGGTGAGAGTGGAGCCAATCATTACTGTTTGTTCTGGATATTCTGGATTTATTGCCACATTGTATTTTTTATTCATCCTATTGGTTTGGTAGCCGGAAGGGTCTTTATAGTCGAGTGACCAAACGTCACATTACAGGAGGGGACCAACCTGCTGCTTATTAGGGTAAATTACTCTCACTTTCACGGTAGCTTAAGCATTCTGTGAGCTGTTCAAGGAAATGTTGTAAATTTTCTGACCCCTGGGATTCCATATCTCCGTTATAGGGATGGTGACCTCTACAACCACGAAATTCTTCCAAAGCGAAGCGGAGTGTTCTTCGTCTCCAATCACCTACCTAGTAGTTGTATTTACCCTATTGGCCATTTTATCTCACCACCTAAAATCCAAATCAAGGTGTGTGGTAGCTGCACCAATTGGTTTCTGATTTCCTGACAGAGTCGGTTTTTTACTGTGTTCATACGTATTTCTGAGGCTGATCCGCATCCTCGTACATGCGGTGTATGCTATGGCCTACTGATTTTGCCTCGATTAACATTGGACCTTCTGTTCCATCTTCTTCATTAGGTGGTGGGAAACAGGATTTATGTGTTAGGAGAAAAAAAAACGTCTTTGTGTTATCTTTTGCCTAGCTACTATTTACCAAGGTTGGACCCTTTAGGATGGCTTAATGCTTTATACTTCCTAGAGGTTTCTCCTTTCTTTTGCCGCATTGGGCTATTCTTTCCCACTGTTCTGTTTGAGTTCTTTTATTAGGTGTGACGGTTTCACTGCCTTGAGCATTTCTTCTATCTGCTTTTTCAAGTGCATACACTCGTCTGTGTTATGCCCCACTTTACCATGAAACTCATAAAACTTGGCATGGTTTTGCTTTTTGACCGGAGTCGTCATCGGTGGCGGGGCTTTGAATTTTGCTTTTTCTGAAGCAAAATTTCTTTGGGAGTCTTCGTGAGGAGTGTAAACTGATCCTGCTTCCTTTCCGGCCTTTTGCTGGTTCCAAAAACTCCCTATCCTAAAAAATTTCTTTTGGTTACCTTCTTGCTGTTTTCACGGTGGAAATGACTTCTTTCGTTCATGATTTGATGTTGCCACTTCTCCCCAGATGAAGGACGTGGTCACTCTCATCATTTCATCCACCGTTTTTGGGATTTTATCTTGGAGGCGTTTGATGAGCTCAGGGTTTGTGATCCCATGCATGAATCCAGAGATTCTTATGCACTCTGGTGCTCCCTTGACATCCCTGCTTTCTAATTTGTATCTTCTCACAAAATTTTCCGTGGACTTTCCATCCCGTTTCTTGATGTTATGGAGCTCTATGGGATCCTTGATGCACTTCTTCTGCTGAAGATAGTTTTCTAAGAATGCTTTCTTTAAATCATCATAGCTGTCTATCGATTCAGCCGGAATGTCATCGAACCATACTCTTGCGTTTCCTGTCAGCGTAGAGTTGAACATGTGGCACTAGGTTGGCATAGCCCCACCGTTCTGTCTTTGCAGCGGCCTAAAAGATTTTTAAGTGTCCTCTGAATCTTCACTCCCGTCATATGTCTTAATATGGCTGGGCATTCTTGTCTTTGGGAAATCGAAGTAGCAGATTCTGGGTGTAAAAGGATCTATTTCTTTACATACCCGTGGCTGGGACAAGTCATCCTCCTCCCTACTTGATTTCTTCTTCTTTGATCTTGATTTCCAATGCCCGCCTCTGCTGTCTTCACTTTCTGATAGCGCTTCTGTATATCTCGAGTAGGAGCGCTGGTTGTGGCTGTCTGAGCGTGCGGACACATTCCTTCCTCTGCTTCCCAACCTTTTGAACACGCCCCCTTCTTTCTCTCTCGAGTTTTGATTTGGCAATCTTGACCAGTCGCGTATTAGTCTTGAAAACACACTAGGGCTAGGTCTTGGGCTGCGGGAGCACCTAGATCTGTGCCTATTTTCGTGTTCCTTGGTACTCATCGTCCTTGACTCGGATTATCGTGATGTTCTGGATCATCCTTCGAAGTTAAGTCGGGCTTTCACTTCTTTCAGTTTTTTGTTTCTTTCTTTCTCTTTGTTAAACTTCTCGGCTATGATTGGCAGCAATTGGTTGTAGTTCTTGTCACAATACTCTCGGAGGGCTGCGTTGGATGCGAGCTTACCTCGATCTTGTGGACTTGGCTCTTTTCCTCCCCCAACGGTATTCCGCACGGCAGACGTGGGCTGGCTAAGAGCGGGTTGTTCATGATTGCTCATGGTGAGTATGTTTGTAGAACACATTTATATTCTGGTCTCACGGATGACGCCAACTTGTTAGTACAAAAGATGTTATGGGTTGAAAAGATGGATCTGGGGTGATTATTGGGTTGGGCCAATGATGAGATCTTGTGCTAAACCAAGCAATGAAATGATCTGCTGCATAATTAAAGGTAAAACGTTAGTCTTATCGTGGGGACGGACCCCACGATTAGACTCCGACATGAGAGTAAGTAAACAAGTTTGTCAAAGAATGTCAGAGTATATGTGTGAAAAATGTGATCAAAAAATCATACCTTGTGGGGTGTCAGAGTACCCCTTTTTATAGGTAAGCCAAATATTAGGTTTTCCTAGTATTTCGCTTGGGCCTGTTGGTGGGCCGAAGTGGGACCATTGTCAGGCAAGAGTCCGCTTGTAATCGTGACTTGCCGATATTGGTTTACCTAGCGGACTTCCGCTGACCTGCGAAAGTGTCCTTTGGAAACCCCTCGTCCGTCTTGCTGCTTCCAGACCGCCGCAGCTAGTTTGGCTTGAGCTTAGTTTTGGTCCATTGTGTTTTTCGATTGTCCTATTGGGCCTGTGCCCATGTATGGCTTATGTAGTCCAGGCCCAAAGGCCTGCTATATGTGTTATACGTCATCAGTAGATGTGGGATGAATGACTTGTGGATAGGCTGAGTTAGGAAATGTAGTCAAGAGGGTTTAGTCTTGGTGCATTTCAGGGTGAATTATATGCTGCTTGGATCAAGTTCAGTTTGGCATGGTTGGTATATGAATTAGATTTCTAGTGCTTTTTGAGATTTGATCCTTGGTATCCGAGTTCTTTGTTTGTATTGTCAGAGATGTTGCTCTGTTTTTACACCGTATTCTGTTAGTAGTATTAGAGGATAGTATTGTCTATTCTCTTTGAATTGATGT